>JAADVN010000060.1:0-42052 GCA_023335535.1 Globisporangium spinosum
AGGGTACTACTACTGCTGATCGACTCGATTGGCTTAATTCTTGCTTGGTCGTGGCCAGTCAGATACGATTGGTTGGCATTGTCGAGTTGCCTACAACGGCAATGAGTTGTTAACAAAAAAGCACGTCATATTTGCGTTTGAGCTTACTCGTGAAAACTCGGCATCCTGCATCAATAACGGCGCACTGCTGCTTATCAACAAACACAATCACACGCAGCGCCACTGATCGCTGAGCCGAACATTAGGGAGAGCTCTTGGGTTCTCCAGTGCCACCAACGACGCTCTTGCGCATCAGCTGGCAAAATTCTTTGTAGTCGATCTTCCCATCGTTGTTAATGTCGGCGGCTTCGATGATGGATGCAATCTCGTGACTCGAGAACTTCCTCTTTCCGAGCAAGTGCAGCATGTACTCGAGCTCTGAGCTGGAAATAAATCCGTCGTGGTTTGTATCGTAAATCTTGGAAGAGAGAGGTCAAAGCCATGATTTACGATTCATCAGCAAAGCTAAAATGATAAGCGAGTTGAAACAAAGCAGCAATGAATGTACGTACATCAAACGCGGACTTCAAGTCAGCTTCAGTCAGTTCACCCCTATAACCAGAAAGATGATGATGCGCGCGTGAGCTTAGAGAATCAGCAGCAGTCATGAGTGCAAATCAGGCGGAGTAAATACGCACAGGCGGAACAAACGCTGATTCATCATACTGACGAACTCCATGAACGAGATTTTGCCATCTCCATCTACATCGGCTTGGCGCATGATCGCATCGATTTCAGCCCTGCACAAGTGGAGCACCAAGTACAAGTCAGTGTATGCTGAAGAACACAAACCAGTACATGAAAATAGATCGGGGAAAAATCTGCCAACGAACCGGGTAAGACGCTGACCCAGCGCTAACATGACTCCTTCCAGCTCGTCGCGATCAATACCTCCAGACTCGTCCTTGTCGAAAAGCGCAAATGTGTCTTTGAACATGTCCATGTTGACTGTGGTCGTTCGAGAAATCTGATCTCCTTGTTTTCCGGACTCAGTATTTTCAAACTTGGTATGCTGAGCAGTCATGATCACCGCAAGCACATTCGCACGAAGATGTTGCAGTCTCTGGTATGAAAGCAGTCGCTGCGCATGTCCATCCAAAAGCGGCTCCGTGCAGGTGGTCTTTCCTTTCAGCCACGAGTGCGCAAGCGCTTCTTTCGCAGTCAGCCGAGTCGTCGGGTCAGGATTCAGCAAACGCGCTAAGAAATCTTTCGCTTCATCAGAAAGGTCTTGATACCACGCGTTTTTCACTGTCCCGATGAGAGTAGGTGTATTCGTTAACAACACGTCGCTCAGTCATAATCACACAAAGTACTGACTCTCACCGTCATAAGTTCCTCTCGCGATCTCCCTCACAATTTCTGCATCCGACTTGTCTCCTTTCGGATCGAAAGGGTGCACTCCAGTGAGTGTGATGTACGTCTGTTTGGTGAGATCAGAAGCAACGAGTGAGTGGTTTGGTTTCCTTCGTATTCACGGAAGGTTTCACAATTGCAGCCTAAACGCACGTACCAGAACTCCGAAGGCCCACATGTCCACTCCAAAATCTTGTGGCTGCCGTTTTATGATCTCTGGAGCCCAATACGCACTACGCAGCAACACCACAGTAGTAGTAGAGCAGAAAAAGTTAATAGTGTGACGATTTGCATGGATGAGATGGTCAACATCAGCGCACCACGTACACTGTTCCATTTGGATGCTCTTCCAGCACTTTCTCGCCATTGCGCAGTCGTCTGCTCAAGCCAAAGTCCTGTCCATAAGAGGCGCGGCACGAGCAAAGTAGATTAGAAAAACTTTGGGTGTTGAGCCTATTTGCTACAACTCCTAATACTCAACAGCACAGCGTCTCCGCACCGCAATCTTGATGTCAGCGTCCGAAGCTTGGTTCGAGAGCAAAAGGTTCTCTGGTTTCAAGTCTCGGTGACTGCAGTTTCACAGTAAGAAATTAGAGGCGAAAAGACTATTGAAGTCGAACGTGATAGAACAGACACATACCAGATTCCACGGGAGTGCATATACTCCAGAGCTTGGCAAGCATCACGCAGCAAGCGACTCGCATCTTTTTCGGAGACAGAACCCTTCGTACACAACCACACATCACCGCCGTCATTTTAGTGTCAGAGAAAAACTGTGTTGTGATCGCCTGAAAAGAATGACTCACTCACCATGTCAACAATGTAGTCAAAAAGCTCTCCGCCTTGCACGAGATCTGTGAACATGATTGTCTCGTTCTTCAGGTAGAGCACGTCGTGTAGCGACACGATGTGCTGGTGCTTTCCCAAATGACGAAGCGTTGCGATCTGTTAGCAAAACAAGGAGCAGCACCAAGACACGGCAATGGCGTGCTTAGATCCAAGACACTGGGGGTTTCGTAGCGACACATTCAAAGCAAGAGTATCCTCCTCACCTCGTCTTGGATATCTTGCATAGAGCAGCACTTTGGGTCGAAAATCTTGGCAGCCAGCAGCTATGTAGTAGACCCAGAAAAGACACAGGAGTTATGCTCCGAGGCCACTTGACATCCGTGACGATCACAGCAAAGCCACGAATCAGTCGTACCTCGTCTGTTTGCGTGTCAACTGCAAGCCGCACGACCGAAAACCCTGAAAGATTGATCAAATTCATGCGTCCACAACAGCAGGAAAAGACACGCAAAGCGTAAGTTCTTCTACGCGCCACCTGCCACCTTCATGAGTGAGTGGTAAGAGCCCTACCTCCGCGTCCGATTTCATTCAATAGAGCGTAATGCCCCCGGGTATCGCGCTTGGCTCGCACCAGTTGAAGGCTCGATGCCACACCTTCGCAGTGCGCACCACCACCACCACCACCACTGCCCTCGCTGTCATCATGCGCATCACTCGTCATTGACGCTGATACACACGTGAGAGCTACACCTGCGGCCGCAGCGAGCGCCATAGCGCGGGTCGACTCGCCTCCGGTTTGCTCTCCGCGTGCCACCACTCTCAACTTCAACTGTGGTGGAGCGGTGTTGCTGCAAGACGCTGATGCTGCCACTGCTACAGCTGCAGCAGATCGACGCGCATTGACGGCAGCGCTGGACGCATAGCGAACGTGCGCACTTACACTGGGGGCGTCTCGGACGGTGCTGCGCGCGAGCGAGAGCGCGAGCTTGCTCATGAGTGCCGTCATTTTCTGCACCGTTGTTTTGATTGTCGAGCTTTCTTTTTGTGAGCCAAGATATGTATGCATCGATACTGGCTAAACTTTTATCGAAGACGCACAGTCTGTTTGGTAGGACCAGTATTCTGAATGGGAGGAAAATAGTCCCGAAAAACCCTCCCATACAGCATACTTGCATACGTTTGAGAAAAACAATTTAAACGTGATATTTGTATCAAACAATAGACAGAGATACTCGATTTGTTTTGACCAGATGAACAATAGAAAATATCGTACGCAGTGTGACAGGATCCACTGCGATTCGTGGGCCTAGATCATTGCCTTGCGCACGTGGCAACGTCCAGGTCGAGGGTCCACATTTGTTCGTCAAATTCTTCCGAGAGAAATCGGCGAACACCAAGTTGAAGCGTAAATGATGCGAACCATACTCAGAGGAGAGTGACGTGAACAGATGAGGATCTCGGTTCCTTTTGCAGCAAAGCAAAAAGCACAGCTAATATGAGCGGATCTTTTTGCTTTAACGTGCAAATCGCCAATTGTAAAGAGATACTGTTCATCGCACGAGCGGCACTGTGTGTAGCGCACTCACGAACTTCGCACGGACGGACCATGCCCCCCCCCCGCCGATATCGCCGCGCGCAACACTGAAGCCGATCTGCTGGTTCGGGCCGGCCACTCAACTCGTGAAGTTGCAGACTCACTAGAGGGTGCCGACCACGTAGCTTTACGTAAGCACCTCCAGCGCTACAGTGAGCGAGGGAGGAAAGGTCTGCCCACGTCGCGGTCATCGGGGCGCCCTCCATCGTTGACTCCTGCCCAATCATGCGCGCGATCACTCTCTAGCTCGTGCCAGCCGCGCCCATCGTCGAAATCTGGCCCTTCTTGAAGTCCAATAGTGCTGTCCCCCTTGGCATTCAGATTCTTCTTCTCCCCTTCTGTAAAACACATGCGTAGTAGCCAATCATCTCATCTATATATAAAACGCCATTGAAGACGGAAGCAACGCACCTGGGGCAGTATCGGACGCTGGGAGCTTAATGGTCTTATATTTTCTCCCAGGGGCTTGAGGCGTTATTTTCTGTTGTGTCGCCAAAAGTAATCGGATTGCAAAAATGAGCTCACCAAACGATTGGTCTTCGTTAGGTGAGTTGGAAAATGTAATTACATTTGTAAAAAGCTGTCTGCTTGAGTCTCGAATGTAAAAAACGAGATGGTCTTATACCTCCTGCCAGCACTGTATTACATTCTCGCTTTTTGGAGACGTTCCGGAGAAGTTTGCATCCACCATGGTGCTCTTTGTAAACTTAACAGTGATTGTGCACCTTTTCTCGCTACTGCAACCTTTGTTTTCTCGTCATCAAAATACAGCCGCGAAATATATATTTTGCTTCGGTGCAGGCGTGCATACTCTCGAAACGCATTTTTTGGAATATTTTTGCAATGATAGCGGCATATTTTGAAAGGGATATTCTTTCTGTCCACGTTCTCCCTGCCAATTTCGTCGAAAATGCGCGAACACAGATCGCGTCTTGTCAAAAGCATAACACAGCCACAACCAAAAAGTGAGCATGGCGGCGAAGGCAGCAGCAGCAGCGGCGCCGCCGCTCCCGAACGTGGAGCTGCCGTCGAACAACATCCGCTTCCAGATCGAGCTCGAGTTCATCCAGTGCCTCGCGAGCCCTTCCTATTTAAACTGTGAGCGACTAGCTCTGCTTGCGCGTGGCATCCTCGTGAATAGTATGAAAGCAAGCTAACCGATTGTATGTGCGCGTTGTGTATGTGTGTGACGACTACGGCTTTCTCTCTTTGTATGTGCGTGTGCATTCTATAGTCCTCGCAATCAACCGGTACTTTGACAACCCTGCGTTCATGAACTACCTACAGTACCTCAAGTACTGGAAGCAGCCGCAGTACGCCAAGTACATTGTGTACGTTACGTGCTCATGTATTTCTCTTTGCCTTTTGGTTTGCTGGAAGGCAATATGAATGCCAACCGATGCTGACAATCCTGATCCTCGCTTTCTTATTATGATACAGCTACCCGCATGCGCTCGCATTCCTCGACATGCTCGATGACGAGCGCTTCCGCCAGGTACTTACTACGCAACAAGGGATTATGCAGCGCGCACTAGCTTCTCTTGGGCATTCCTCACGCCTTGTCCTCTGTGATGCTCCTGTTGTCTGCTGCTTTCTCTTTTATCACGATCCAGATGATCCAGCGCGAGGACTTCATGACGCTCGTGCACAGCCAGCAGTTCTACCACTGGCAGACGTTCCTGAATAACCGCATGGAAGTGCCCGTGAAGGACGAGCAGGCGTCGGCAGACAGCAGCAGCACCACTGCGCCGCCGTCCTAAAGCATACGACCAAGAAGAATGGAAAGGCAACACAGTACACGAACTGGATTTGGAAAATGGTCGCTGGATTCATACATCACGTTTGTATCGTTGAGCGCTTTACATTGTAGCTTGCTCTCTCTCTCTCTTTCATTCAATCAGTGCGGTCTTGAGTGAGGAAAACCGATCACTGTATGAAAAGAGTGGCACGCAGAGCTGCTCAGAGCTCCTTAGTTCTTGGGACCAGAGCCTAGCTTCTTAGAAGAGCCCAATCACCTTTCCAGACTCGACGTCCAGGTCCACGTCGTAGAAGCCCGGGCGCGTCGGCAAACCTGGCACAGTCATCATGTCCCCGCAGAGCAGGTACACGAAGCCAGCGCCGACGGACGCGCGGATGTCACGCACCGTGACCGAGAAGCCCGTGGGCACGCCCTTGGCGGTCGGGTCCGTGCTCAGACTCAAGTGCGTCTTGGCGCAGCACACCGGCAGGTTGCCGTACCCTCGCGCCGAGTACACGGCGAGCTTCTTCTTGGCGTCTTCCGAGAACTCGACGCTCGCCGCACCGTAGATTTGCTCTAAAAGAATGAGGCACATAAACGAGAACAATGAAGGCGCAGTGAGTGAGCTACACTTGAGCAAGCAATAGTCACCCACAACACCATATGCAAGAACGTACTGGCGATGATCTCGAACTTCTCCGCGATGCCGATGTCGAGAGGGTACAGGAACTTGAACGGACTTCCCTGCGCGCGCATCTTGCCGCAGGACTCGACGACC
Source organism: Globisporangium spinosum (assembly GCA_023335535.1). Classification (NCBI taxonomy): domain Eukaryota; phylum Oomycota; class Peronosporomycetes; order Pythiales; family Pythiaceae; genus Globisporangium; species Globisporangium spinosum. Next base: position 6,292 of record JAADVN010000060.1, read on the forward strand.
GCGCGTCCGAGGTCCACTGCACCCTTGCCGCCGAGCGCCCAGTGATTGCTCTCCACCGCGGCCGTGGCACCAGCTTCGAGCGCCTTCGCCTTGACGAGTGCGATCTCAGCAGCCGAGTCAGTCGCGAACACGTTCACGGCCACCACGACAGCCACGCCGAACTTGAGCTGAAGTTGCACGGGAATCGAGAAGGAATCAAACTAGTGAGTGATGAGGTCCAGTGCACACCGAGAAGCATAGAGCGAGGCGTACCGCGTTGCGGATGTGGTGCTGCATGTTGGCACAGCCGCGCTCCAGGAGCTCCAGGTTCTCGTCGACGTACACTGGGTCGAGCTACAAGAGGCACATAGGTACGAACAGCGATTAGCAAGCTCGCCTCCTCAGTTAACAGGCTTGCACTCACAATACCAAAGCAAACACTTACTGGCTGACCAGCGACGACGTTCGGGCCGCCGCCGTGCATCTTGAGCGCGCGGATCGTCGAGACGAGCACGACGCACTGCGGGGTCAAGCCGCTCGTGCGGCACTTGATGTTAAAGAACTTCTCCATGCCAATGTCCGCGCCGAAGCCCGCCTCCGTGATGACGTACCCGTCTTCTCCTGCGAGCTTGAGCGCGATCTCGTCCGCGATGATCGACGAGTTGCCGTGTGCGATGTTCGCGAATGGACCGGCGTGGACAAACACAGGTGTGCCCTCCACAGTCTGCATCAGCGTTGGCTGGATCGCGTCCTTCATGAGCACTGCGAGCGCGCCGCCGACGCCCAGGTCGTCGGCCGTCACAGGCTCCCCCTTGCGGTCGAGACCGATGACGATGCGCCCCAGGCGCTCGCGCATGTCCTTCAGGCTGGTGGTGAGCGCCAAGATCGCCATGATCTCGCTCGCGACCGTGATGTCGAAGCCCGTCGTGCGGGTCTTGCCCTTCTCTGTGGGGGCGACGCCGACCACGATCTGGCGCAGGAAGCGGTCGCACACGTCGAGCACGCGCTGCCACGTGATCGTGTCCGGGTCGATGTCCAGACGCGCAAACTTGGAGATCTCTTCGTCCGTGAGGTCGTCCGGCGAGACCTTCGTGATCCCGAGTTTCTGCAGGCGCGTGAGCATCACTGGCGCAAACTTGCGTGAGCCGTCCTTGGCACGAGGGCAAAGACGGTTGAAGAGTGCCTACGTGGTATGGTAATAGGTATACGAGTGAGCGGTCCAAACAGCACGTTGAGCAATGCGCAATGGGCCGTCTACTCTACCTTGTCCTTTTGCGAAGACTCGTGGAACATGCGCGTGTCAATCGCGGCAGCCAACTGCATGAAAGGAAAGAGAAAGAATAGAAAGATCCAATAGGTGAGTTTTAGCAATTGGGGGATCTGAGCTCATATATAGAAGGGAATATGCTCGCACCAAGTTGTTGGCGGCGGTGATGGCGTGGATGTCGCCAGTCAAGTGCCTAAGAAACAGATCAAGCGGTTGTCAGATGGCGCTATTGCAGTATCCAGACGCACGCATGCGGTGATAGACAGTCACAACGCACGTACAAGTTGAACTCGTCCATCGGAACGACCTGCGCGTATCCTCCTCCAGCAGCGCCTCCCTTGACCCCAAATGTCGGTCCTTGCGATGGCTAAAAAGATTACAGATGAATGCACACCATCAATCAGAGCTTCTTCATACAGCACAAGCCAACTCACACAATGAACGCGTGTTCTGTACCTGACGGATGCACGCGAACGCCTTCTTGTTCAAGTGCGCGCCAAGCGCCTGCACAATGCTACCAATTGTCACACAAGCAACGAAAAGTGAGATGCAGAAAGCCACCACGCTAAGTGAGAGAGGGTCTGGCGCGAACGTACCCGATCGTGGTCGTGCTCTTGCCTTCGCCCAGTGGCGTCGGCGTGATGCCCGTTACCACGACGTAGTTGCCGTTCGGCGCGTCTTTCAGGCGGTCGCGCACCGAGAGCGAGATCTTGGCCTTGGACGCGCCGTACGGGATCACTTCCGATGGGAGCTACCAATCCAACCCAAACACAAGCAAGCAACAGTCTCAGTCAGCAATTGTCACTCACATCAGCCTATTGAGCAGGCAACAAGCACGTACAATCCCGGCGGCGTCGGCGATTTCGCTGATCGGCAGCGGGGTGATCGCATCGCTGATCGCGATGTCCGACGGCACGGGGGTGAGCAGCTGCTCGGGCTGAAGAGGACGCGCTGGCATTGCGGGAGGTGGCGCTTGTAGACGAGGGGCTGCGCTCGCTTGCTTGGGCGGAGCTGCTCGCGTATGCGTGAGGAAAAGTGAGCGGTCCGTGGGCCTTGGCGTGCTTGTTGAGTTCGTCCGCATTCCCATCATGGGTTTTGATTTGCAAGCGGTGATTGCACTTTCAGCCAATGAGAAGTGGAAGAGGAAACGATCAGAGTATGTGATTGGCTGAAAGAGTGGTAGGTACAATCTGTTGGTTCGTCCAATCTTCAAGGTACACCTACATACTTTACTCAAGTCAAAACGAACCAAAGTCGCGCATTCGATGACCATACTTTAATCAAGACACGGCTGAAAAAGTCGCAGGTGAGGTGGAATCGAACCACTGCCGCGCGAACGGCCTACAGATTTGAAGTCTGCACACAGCACCAGCCAAGTTCACGCCTGCAAAAGTGAGCAAGTTACAATTTCATCAGCTCTCTCATTCCAATACCTACAACTTGCAGCTCTTCGCTCGCTATTCAAGCTTTCCACGTGCGAAAGCGAAATAATGCATCAGCACCTTCAGTTGACTCGCGATATCCCGAACACTTCGAAGCTGCTTCGTTTTATTAGTATGACCAGTGGTGATGCTCCACATCCACTGGTTCAATAAGGCAACAGTACTATTCACTGGTTAGAGAGCCTGCAACGCCCGATTCAATAGTTTTTTTGTTAAAACTGTTCGTCCACATGCATCGTTCCAATTCGACTAAACTAAAATGCACCAAAACAACCAACTCAAACTCACTCATTCACTCATTCGCTGGGCTATACAACTCGCTTTCTCCTCCGTAACCTTAGCGACATGCTTCAGAACTGCGCTTCTCACCACCGCGAGCTTAGCAGTAGTAGTAGTCGCCCACTGCGCGGTCGAACGAGCAGCCATCGCCGTAAATGTCTCGTCCGTACAGGTCCCAGTACGAGAGCGGGTAGCGCCAGCCGTAGCGGATATCACCGCCGTACGGGTACGAGAAGCGGTAGCGGTACGTGTACGTGTACTGCGTCGTCACTCCACCGCCATAGAATTGCTCCTTCGGCATCCCCGGCGGGGGCATCAGCTTGTCCTTCTCGCCCGTGAGCTTCATGCCCGGCATGCATTCCGTGGGCTCATCCATCTTTGGAGGAGCTCCTTGGGCTTCAGTCGGCGCAGATTGCCCCTCCGCAGCGCTCGCGACAGAGGTTACGCCAGCAACGGCGACGCACGCGAGAATGATCCAGCGCATCATCTTGTTTCGGGAGCTTCTTGTCTTGCGGAGTCTTGGCTTTTGTTTTGCTAGCTCTGGCAAAACTTCGACAATGAAGGCAGGGGAAACCATTTAGCATGCGAAGGGAGGGCACGTGGTAGTACAGTTGAACGGCGAGTCCTGAGAGATCGCACGGTTGAGCGAGACCTCGCCAGGTCCCATGACGAGTACTATTGCTTCGCTGTCTCGTCGATGAGCGCCGTGGCGGACTCCTCGACGGCCGTCGCCGCCTCCGGCCCATACTTTGTTTTCAGCACATATTTCACATATCTCCGCAGCTGTTGGATCTGGGTTTCCTTCGCGTAGCCGACAGAACGAGCGATCTCCAGTATCGGTGGCTCGACAGGGTTCTTTCGCACGATCCACCATGCGAGCGCGAGCACTCTGGCATTGCGTTGGTTGGTCATCTTGTTAGCGCCTTGTTGGCTATTTCGGAAATGAAAATCCTTATGGACAGAAAAGTGCCAGACTCAGAAACTCAGATCGAGCAGAATGATGGTTCTAACTTTAAAATTGCTAACTGTCTGATAGTTCATTGGTGACTCTGATTCTCTATTCTTTTGTGAGGGAAAAGATCACCCTTCTGTCTCCTGTTTCAGTGAAACAAGGAGACAGAGCGGGACTCCTTCACACAGGAAATTCAAGTCAAATGGTGTCACCGAACTTAAGCGAGTGGAGAAGATAAAATCGCCTCGCAAAAAAATTCCAACTGGAGGATACCGATATGAACGCGTCCTGTCCGCCTTGCTGTCGTCGCGTCCCGCCAATCGCCTTCAACCGCTTCAATGATGTCACTATTTCGTTGCATTTTCGTCCAATCAAGTATAGCCATTCGCGAATCTTGATATTTTACACCCAATCCACCTCCTTCCCGCCAAAATCGCATTCCGTAATCAATCCGTTCCCGGCAAAAAAGAAAAGAAAGCAAGATGATCACCAATCAGCCGACCTGACAAGACGCAAAGGAGAAAGTGGAGCGCGCCAACCACAGCAGACCACACAGCTCGCTGGCATTCCTCATTGGCATTACTAAGCAACAAGCAAGCACACCACACTCACACACCCGATGGAAGCGCTCCTGGAAAACGAACTCGTCACCAAGACCAGCGGTGTTGTGCCGACCTCGCAGGCGCTCGCCGGCAAGAAGGTCATCGGCCTCTACTTCTCCGGCTCGTACTGCCCGCCGTGCCGCAAGTTCACGCCGATCCTGGAGCTCATCTACGACGAAGTGATCGAGCAGAAGATCGACGACTTTGAGATCGTGCTTGTGTCCTCGGACCGCGAGGAGGAGAAGTTCGCCGAGTACTACGCCGACATGCCGTGGCTCGCGCTGCCGTACGAGAAGCGTCTGCTCAAGGCCGACCTGTGCGACAAGTTCGGCGTCAAGACTGTGCCGACGCTCATTTTCTTCAACGACAAGGGCGAGGTGATCGAGCGCGAGGGCCGCAACTTCATCACGCAGACCCGCGACGACCTCGACGCGATCTTCAAGCACCTACGCAAGTAGACGCCAGTCTCTCTTTGCGTGAATGGATACTTTTATGAATTCTCAAAGCAAAATAAACAGATATATTTGTATGGACGAGCTATCACATGGATGGATGCGAGCCATACATGGTCCAGGCAGGAGCTATACGATATAGTAGCTCTTTGATTGAATGGTTCGTGAATGCATGCAGGCATGGTTCTGTCATAGATCTCATAATTAACAAGCCGGAAAACAAAAAACAATGCCTCTCGTGCTGTTTCATGTTCTAATTGAGATTCTTATCATTTCGCTTACTTAATTGGGGAGTGTCCTACTTCTGTTTGCATTGATCGCTGTTTGCAGTGCTTCAGCTAATGGAACGTCTTCGATAGCTGCGCGCTGATGAAGAGCTCAACGCGGCTGAAGCCACTTTCTTCTCAACGCTGAGCTCCGGGGGTCCCTCGAGACGCCGTTCGAGCCACTTGTGGTACTGGTCGAACGTGAGCCCCTCATCCAGCGCTTCCTCGTAGAGATCCTGTGGCAGCAAATGCAATCAAGGCGTTCACAAAGTGAGCGTAGTGACTCAAAGTGGTAAAATGAGAAGGCTCGTTTCAAGTCTCACTTCGTTCAGAATGTTGCACGTGTCGTTGCCTAGTCCTCCACCGGCGATCTTCACGGCCGCGGCGGTCAGCATGAAAAATTGCCAACAGTGCAAAAAGGAGAGTTGTAAACTGAAAGACTAGGATTGATGAATGATGACAGCGAAGAGGAAAAAGCGAAGCAGACCTCTTTCAGGATGTCTTGCTCGTCCTGCGAGCGCTGCTGCGAGTTGCTGCCGCTGGTTTTGGTCGTGGAGCTGACGCGCGCCGCGTAGTAGCGCTTGCTCTCTTCGTCTTCATCGTCGTCGTTGTTGTCATCGAGGTCGAGCGCCAGGTTCAAGATGGAGGCATTGTGCTGGCCGCTCGCCGTAGCTTTTACAGCACTGGCTTCAGGGCTGCTCTTCTGGGAGTGGAGCTGATTAGCTTCATTTTGATGTTGCTGAGAAGAAGAGCGGCGCATTTCCTCCTTCGGTTGCATCGAGAGCTCGTAGAAGAGCGAGCCGCGACGGAGCATCGCTAAGGAATTTGGACTACCGATCGCGGCGCAAGCTTCCTCGGGTTTCCCAATTTCATCGACGTGATCTTGCAATTCCTGGATGCAGAAAACGCAGAGAGGAAGGAAATCACATCCATCTGTGTGAGTTTTCCAGTTTGTGATCACGTAAATCAGCTCCCTCATGGAAACTGCAGAGTCAAGTTGTGGAGTCTGTACCTGGTTGACTTTCGTGAGATGGGAGACCCGGAGCTGCCACGAGCGCGTCTTTCAAATCGTCCAGCTCGGTGTTCAGAGCCTCAATCTGACCAACGTGAAGAGACTTCGCCAGCAACTTGTACAATCTCATCACAGAAATACCAGGCAATGGATACTTAAACTCTCAATCTCTCTCCCTTACCGTTTTCTCCAATTGGCGCTTCATCGCGTCAAATTCGCGCATGAACTGCTTCTGCGAAGGCATCTTGGTCGTCATGGACTCGTTTTCCGAGACCAATTTCTTCTCCTTGCGCTCCTGCAGGCGGTGCTGCAGGCAAATCGACTGGTTCTCGATCTCGAGCCGCGCAATGCGCTCGAGGTTGTAGCGATCCGCCGCCTCCAGCTACAGTAGATAGAAGCATATCCACATCCACACACACACATATATCCAAATCAATTTGCCACAACTATCCCCATGGATGAGCCAAACGTAGGAACAAAATGGTTGGATCGTACCTCCTGGACGCACTTGCCCTGGACTTTCTACTCTGTCAGCAGGCGCGCATGCGCTGTCTGTAGACTCGCGAGCGCGCCTTTCGTCGACTCGAGCTCGTCGTCCACGTACTCCTTCGACGTGCGAACCTGCTGCGTCTTGTCGTGGGCTTTCGTCAGTTCGACTTTGAGAACCTGCATCTGGATTCTGTTAAGATTACAATGTGGTTAATCAATGAATGACCCACAATGAGTAATGAGTAGCTAGATAGCTGCACTCTCCAGCGAGTAAAGGTATTACCTGAGCGTCTCGACTTCTTGGGATATCTCGTCCGACTCGTCCACGGTTCTCGCTTCCGCGACCTCCATCGACCGGACGTGGTTGTACGCTTTCGACAATTTCGCTTCAAGAACCTATTTCACAGAGCATTTAATGCAGAGCGGGCGTTTTCAGTGAGCGCCAGGTACAGATGCGCACCATGAACGAAGAGCTCCAACTCATGGCTGCGTGGTTGCGTACCTTGATTTCGTGCTCGGCGTTCTCGGCGCGATTCAAGAGCTACAAGACCACAAATACATCAAAGAAACCTCAGTTAGTAGGCGTCCATTAATTTGAAATCGATACTCACAAGGACATACCTCCATCGCGGTGGACTCGATCTTGGCCTCCATTTCTTCGGTTCGCTGGAGCAGCGACTAGGCGATGAGCGCGGCGAGGTGCGCCTCTTCCTGGGGCTCCTCCAGCTCCTTGCTCTTGGACTCGAGGTCATGCTCCAGCACCTCCATCTGCATGAGCTTCTGCAACTGCTGCAGCTCCAGGTTGCCTGCCGCGCCGATCATCTGCGACCGGCGGTATCCGTGCGTGCTGCTCAAGCGCAGCACGGCGTGAGAGCAGTCCGCGCTGCTGCCCATCGCCCGCGTTTTGAGCACCGGAGCAGGATTCGCACTAGAAGCCGCTGTGCATTCTGGAGACGAGAGTGCGCGCTCGTGCTTGTTGGTGGACGCCGGCTCGTTCTCCTCCGCCTGCTGCTTCGTCATCGTCGCTTTCTCTCACTTTGTATGTGGCGCGGCAGGGCAACTTGGATTCTGCACACTCGCCTCGCTATAGAGGTTCCTCATTAAGCAGCAGCCTTGGCTCTTTGCAATTGATTCGCTCTCACGCTGTCTTCTCTCGTGAATGGGTCCTGGTTAAATATACGCATTTTCAGACCGACCTGCTCGTCTAAAAATAGCGCTGGGAGATTCGTGATCCTCTGGGGTTTCAACCATTTCCCTGTCGCGAAAATTTGGCATCCGGAGCCGTTTGGTTTGTAGCCATTTCGGGATCCCGCGTGATTGGCAGTTATTCCATCTCAAGCTTCTCTGCTGTAGACGAATGCGAATCAAACGGCAAATGGCGAGGTCATGCAAATAAGCAATACGCAACCACCTACCTGCCATAAAGGAAAACTTGAAGGCTGCTCTTCCACCTTAAATCAGCTATATAAACAAATATTCAAAATACTCCACTGGGTTTGCTCGCTCCCTTGATTCGCTCGCTCGCTTGCTCAACCCAAACGAGGCGGCACTGTGAGCTGGCGAGAGAGAGAAACAAGACTTGGGGGAAATACTACACTCGTTTCACGACCACACTGCTTTTTTCATATGCTTCTAATTGTCTTCATAAGTTCATGCTCTTCGTCAACGACGTGGAGAACGATTCTCGGGGACGCTGGAACATGAGCAGGAGCGGCTTCGGTCCCTTCTGCAAGAGGCGCATCGCGGCGCCAAAGCCCATCTTACTGATGTTGTTGTTGTTGATGCTCAAGAGCACGTCGCCCACTTCGACGCGGTTCTTCTGCGACTCGCGGGTCACGGCGCCTTCGTTCTTGACGTTGATCACGCGAGGATAGTAGCTCGTGCTCTCTTGCTTCACGACAATGCCCAACGGACCGTCTTCTTCTTTCCATGTGATGTAGTACAGCGAGTGGTCGACCTTCGGGTTGAGACTGATGCATGACTGGCGCATGAACCGGTCGTCTTCTTGGGGGTTCGAGCCACGCAGGTCCAGATCGTCTGCCATGTCGTTGTGGCGGAAGCGCAAAACTGCGGGTCGCGGTCCGCTCTCCAGGATATCGATCACCTTCTGGAATCGAACGCCCTGGGTGGAGAACTCGTTGATGAAGATCAAAAAGTCGCCAATGCGCACGTTAAACATACCAGGGAGTCCCTGGTTGCCGTTCGCTTGCATCACGCACGGGTATCCGCTAGCAACATCTGGACGGAAACCAAGACCGAGTGGGACGCCTTCCTTCCACAGCACTTCATAATCTTCTTCGCCCAGCAGCTCGATCGATCCAGAGCGCATGCGGAAGGACTCGGTTGGATTTCTCAAAAAGTGGAGGCGAACAGGTTTCTGCACTTCCTGCAGCAACGACAAAATACGGCGAATGTCGCCCTTCTTCACCTTCACCTTGCCCACGGCGAGCAGCACATCGCCGCGCGAGACTTCAAAAATATCCGCGCAGTTGCTCAGACTCTCGTGCACACGACGCACGATCGGCATGCCCGAGATCGGATCACTCTCAAAGTAGAGGCCCAGTAGACCGCACTCCCACACGATCTCATACTCGTTCTTAATTTGCTTGGGCGGCTCGTACGCCTCCAGTCTCTTCTTCGAGTCACGGTAGTGGTTTGGGCTATGGCCACCGTAGCGTCCGTCTGGATCGTAGATCTCGTGGTTGAAATCGCTGCCACCACGTTCACTTGGAGGAGCACTGTGAATCGAGATCAGTGGATTCAGCCGATCTTTCTGAGAATGAAGAGAGAACGATCCCTCTAGCGAGTCCTCTGTTGTTCGATCGATCGAGCCAACATATGACACGTCGTGCTCAAAGCTCAGCGTGTTCGCCGAGTATTCGCGACGAACCAACCATCCGCGAACAAACGACTGGATTACCGTGACCGCCTTCACATGCCTCACCAAGCGCCGAGACAGAAAGCCACGAGCAGCAGCTTGCAGCTTGATTGCGCCTCGCTCTCGTTGAATGATGTAGAGATAGCGACGGCGACAGGAAACGCGACGCCATGCCGACTGGATCAAAATCGCAGACTGGCGCTTACGTTTGTAGACGCTGCGAGCCGCATACCCCAAGCAGTAGCGTTGCAAGGTGATCACGGATTTGTACAACGCCTTCGCACGAGCTCCCTCCAGTGCATTGTGGGCTTCTGGGAGACAAAACACCTTGGTCTTGCCAACTTGGAAAGGCGGGTGCTTCGACTCGGTCTGCAACTTGAATTGTGCAGTAAACTTCGCCACGAACTCCTGCGCCACTTCCTTGAGCTTGCTCGGAGGGATCTTCGACTGCTGCGAAAGAATGCAGCTGTAGTTTCTGATGAACACTTCGTGCGTAAATCGCACTGGGTAGCCACTTCGAGAAATCTTCACTGCCTCCAGCACGCCGCTGCACCGAAGTTGCTCCACCACGCGCTTCTTGTCAAAAGCGGTCGAGCTCACTTCGTCGTTCGGCTTGATGCAGCGAACAAAGTGCGGCTCGGTCGCATTCAGGATTTCGAGAAGCGAAGTGAGCTGGCTCTTGAACTGGGCAACCACGGTGGAGGACATGATTCCAGATCGACGGCGAGTGTCACTTGATCGATCGTCCATTTTGCGACCGGAGTTGGTCGGTGACGTGGCAACATTTGTAGTCTCAAAAATCGAGCGAACGAAGCCAAACTTGGACGTCTTCAGCAGGTCGATCGCCTCGGTGTGCATGTGGTCCTTGTTCTTCTCGCAAAAACCGCTCGATGTGTAGCACACATTGCCAGCGTAGTGTTCGATCACGAACTGACCCTTCGCACGCTGCAGTCTCGAGACCGAGAAAGGCGATTCCTTCAACAGGCATTCGTAGTACTTGTTCGCGAGTTTCTCGTCGTTTCCTTTCGGAATCAAGCACTGCTCGTCCAAAAGCGAGAAGAGTCCCATTTGGCGTTTCTCGAGCATCGTCACACAGATATCGTTGTTCGGGTAATCCACAAACTGCCACGGGATCTCTTCCGTGACGTACGTCTCCTGCTCCATGCGGAACACGAATCTGCCGAAAAGCTGTTGCAGTTTCTCGTTGGCGTAGTTGATACACAGCTGCTCCAGACTATTTTCTTCGAAAATCTCGAAACCGAAGATATCGACCACACCGATGAACTGGCTTCCTCGCTCTTCCTTGTATTCGATCGACTTGTTGATTCGCGCAACCAGCCAGTTGAACAAGTTGGAGTACAGCGTCTTCACAACTGAATCTCGTGTCGATGTCGCTTGGTTCACTGGCAGCTTCATCGTGATGAATTCCGCGCCAGCCTTGATCTGTTTCGTACACAGCGTGGCGTGCAGCACATCTCGTTCAACACCAAGGAGCTGGCAAATCGATTCGAGACTGTTGGATGACGAAGCCTCAATGGTCGACGAGTCTTTTCCCTTTTCGGACACAAACGAAACGTTGCCCAGGTGCAACACCGCAGACACCACCTTCATGACGTGCAGCTGCTCGTCTTCGTCCATGCCAAGGCTCGTCATCGCGTGCCGGGTCTCCTTGTACGACTCTGCATCGTCCACGCCGTCGAGTCGGATGTAGCACTCCGAGCCGTTTAAATACTTGTACTCGGTCACATCGCGCAATCCGAGTGTGTGGCGATCTTCCTGGGACGCGCCACTGCACATTTCATAGAAGATATGGTAGTTACGCTCCCCCTTCGCTTGCGACACGAGACGAACGCGTTCGAGCAAGTACGTCGAGATCTGCGCACCGAGCATCTCGCCCGTCGCAGTGAAGCCGAGCTTGATAAACTTGCCGAAACGACTACTGTTGTTGTTGCGGTTCGTACGCGCATTACCGAAAGCTTCTAGGATCGGGTTCGACTCCAGCACGCGGTCGTGGATTGTCGGTTGGCTGCTGGTTGATTTCTGGCTCGCCGCTGGTTTTCGACACGTCGACACGTATGCCAAGTAGTTCATAATTAATTTCGTTGTCTCAGTCTTTCCTGCGCCACTCTCGCCACTCACGAGGATCGTCTGGTTCGCCTTGTTGTCGCGCATCACCGAGAGCATCGTGCGGAACGCCTTGTCGGCGACGCCGTACACGTGCGGCGCGAGCTGCTTCGCGGCTTCCTTGTCGCCACCGAGCGAGTAGTACTTGGCCTTGATCTCGTCCGAGTAGAGATCGAGTCTGCGGAACGGGTTGTTCGCCACCAAGATCGAGCCTGTGCTCGTGTAGATAAGTCCGTGGAAGAAGCGGTGTCGTAACACCTGCAGGATCGCCGGCTCGTGTAAGTGGACGAGTTTCGTCAGATCTTCGATCGTGTGGTATGCCTCACCCTGGTTACGCGGCAGCACACTCGCAATCGGGACAGGGACCATGCGGCGCACTGAGCCGCGACGATTCAGACGGCTGTTCCTGCGCTTGCGTGGCGCCGGCATGAAGTCCGCCTCGCCTCCCTGGATCGCGTGTACGACGTCGTCGCCAGTGAGCACCAAGTGGTCGTCCGCGGTCTCTTGTTCGAGCGAGCACTCGACGACGCCGGCCTTCTCGTCCACCGAGATCACGGCGGCTTCGCGCCAGACGTCGTCCTCGAGCACCCACACCGCCGCACCGACCTCCATTTTGTGTTCTTGAGTCTGTCTGTTATTCTCTCACGCGCCTATCACGTACGTCGGCCTGTGCGAATCGATCTGCTCGCTTGGAAAAGCCGACGCGTCTTTCACTCCTATTCGTCCGTTGTCTCTGTCTGCCTACACGTCGGTAATCGAAGAAGAAAACCTGTCGTTCGTGAGCGTCACCACCGCTGTCTCCTGCGTTGTGGCCTCCGTCGGTCTATCGGATCAGTCAGTCAGTCAGTCAGTCACGCGGTCAGCCGGTCGTCGCTCTGGTCACACTCTCTCGTTCTCAATGCGCTGCTTGGCCTGCTGCTTCACTTCCACTGCCGCCCGCTCGCTTCCCTTCCCTTCCTTCCTTGCTTCGCGCAACCGTCTAATCGAGAGAGAGTGCGAACAAGCGAAAGAAAGACAGAGCGGGCGGGTGGGCGGGTTTGGAACCGAACAAGGGCGGGGGCGTGTCCGAGGGATGACCATCACTCCTTTTTTGCTCCTCCTCACTTTTGTCCCCCCATAAAATGGGTGAAAACTGAGGTTTTTTTCCTCCCCTCGCCGTTTTGGCTCGGGGTTGGTTGAGTGTGTGTTTGCCCTTTACAAAGACCAAGTATATAGAGCAATGTGCAAACCCCTTACAAAGAGAACCAACAGTGTGCAACCGTCCTTGTACTTGAGCTTTGTATGCAGTGGCTCGGCTTCCCATGTTGTGGCATTGTGTGGATTGCGCAAGAAAAACCTCGAAACATTCAGCCCGAGGATGGCAGGCGGTTAGGGCAAAAAAGTGAAGAAAAAAGGCCATCTTTCCCTTTTTACTGACAGGTGAGTGAAATGGAAGAAAAGCAGGATTTGGTTTAAAGAGGCATTTCTGCGTTCCGATTGATCAATCTTCAGCCTCTGCACAAAATGTGTCAATCTGTGCCATTATCCTCATTAAGGTCTAGGCTTCTTTGTTTCCATCTGTTATTGAAGCCAATTTAGGGTGTAGTTAATTAAATAATAGCCAAAACTGGATCGATTTGACATTTCTGGGTTGTGCTCACGCGTGAACTTGTTGATGCGTTTGCTGCCCCAACTGATCGATCGCATAAAGATGCAGGCTGTTTGTTGTTGCCCATATCGCACACAAGCAGTCCAATCGAACGACAATGGATAGCCAGCGAATGCATTTCTGAGCCACATGTACTCCATTACAACAACACACACCAGATCTGTTTGTTGATCAAGGACATATTGGAGGCCGAATAAACTTGACGATATCCACCTCACAAGAGAGCTGGAATTCACTGTGGAGCGTCCTTCAGAAAAGAACTGGGATTTCGCAACACGAAACACAGAACGCAGTTTCACTCAGCCGCCATTCAAACACACACCTTTCAGAGGGAACGATCGAATTCGAGTGGAGGAACGTGTTCTTTTGCGTGCTTTGATACTGCGGTTTTGTGCCACGTTTGCGCTTTTCAGACGCTGGAGCCATTTGAACTGGTGCAGGTTATGGAAATTCCGTTTAAGTCCGATTTTGGCACTTGCGCTGATTGGCTAAAACTAGACAAATGGCTTATACATCCTGCGCATACAGTACGTTCCCACATCTTTCTGTGCACCTCTGATTGACAAGCCACACACACAAAAACCTGGAAGCAGCAATGGCTGGAGCAAATGCGAATGACGCGCGGGAGGAGACCCATGGCGAGTACCTGACGCGTTTCTGGCGCGCGCACGCCTCGGCGTTCATGCGCTGGTTCCTCGCACTGCCATACGCCGGCCAGGTGTCGCTGTTGCGCAACGCGTGCCCCGACATCCCGGCACAGTACGACCTGAACGCCGAGCGACCGCAGGCGGCGCAGTTCCTCACGCCGGACCTGACGCTCAAGGCGCTCTTGGAAGAGAACGGCAAGGTGTTCCTGCGCATGCTGAACGCGCGCGCGAGCCGCTCGGACGACTGCACCCGCCAAGACCTGATGTATCTGCGCGCGCTGCGAGCTGAGAGCAAGATGCCGACGTTCTCGGGCGAGACGTTCCGTCATGTGTCGCTCGCGTTCATCGACCCGCTGGACCCGGAGCAGAATGTGCAGTCGCTGCTGCCGTCGGCGTCGCAGGAGATTCTCGACGAGAAGAAGGCGCTGATCGCGCAGGGCAAGCTGATCGAAGCAGATGTGTGGCTCACGCTGCAGATGCGCCAGCAGGTGATCTACGCGATGCTCACGAACGTTGCGCACACGTTCGAGACGATGTTTCTGAACCAGGTGATGGTCGGCGAAGTGTCTGCGGCCGAGGTCGGCTGCCGCTTCTGCGGCTCGTCGACGCGCAAGGAGAGCAGCAGCACTGACGGTGCGACGGGTTTGCTGCGCTGCGCGTGCGAAGCGGCGTACTACTGCTGCAAGGAGCACCAGGTGGAGGACTGGAGCAACCACAAGTCGAGCTGCAAGACGATTCGGAAAGAAATGGCCAAGTCTGCTGGCACTGGCGACAATGCTACTGCTGCTACGACTGCCGAGTAAGAAGCGGTCTACTGAATCAAATAGAACACAAGGCAGATTCACCACGCGCTTAAGCTTTTGGCGTCTGCTTTCGTGCATCAAGCTTGAGAGCAATACACTTTCAACCATGTTGCTCCTTTTGATGAGCTATGTATGTGAAATATTGCCAGAGCACGCTTGGCTGATCAAAGCCGACGGTGCTCACATTGAGAACCCCCTGCGGCTCGTTTGCTAGAGCAATAAGATCTACGAGTCGACCAAGCAAAGGTGGTCGACCGGTCGTGGAAGTGAGCAAGCAACTCAATGGATCGCATCGAGCTCTTGAACGACAAACAGCAAGATGGGCTTTTGGCGAAACCTTTGAAGCCAACATTTACGGTAAAGTATGGTCCAATGTCGCTTCAATATCGGATAGGCTCGCTTTGGGCTGTGAGTAATTATCAGAACGAGGAATGTATCGCAAAGTGCCACCTCCCAACTTCTCGATCGCTTCAAGTCGTGAAGTCTGTACAATGCCGCGCCCCTCCTTCACATCTTTTGATGCCGCAGATACACCACGTGGTTGTCTCTGCTTGCGATATGGGACCAAGGTCAACAACGAACGGAACGGATGGAGTCGGCGGAGTGTGGCGTTGGAAGACTGGGGATTTTGATGATGAAGTATATCAGGACGATGTCGTGGGGCTCCCGTAGCAATCTCAGGGGTCATCCGCTGATTCGAGCAACAGACACAATGCTGTTAAATTGACTGGCCTTCATTCATTGTATGAATGAACAAGTAAGTGATGGTCTTAAGAGTGCTCACAGATTGATAGTTAAACCGTAAATGATCACTCATGCTGTGGTGGTGGTAGTTTTACCAAACTTATTGTACAAGAGGCAGAAAATGGCTCGCATGATGCTTCCTAAGCACTTTGTAGCAGTGCTCTAATGGTGGTCTGGTACAGGACACAGAGAGCTTCCGCTGGCTTTCTTATCCTGTTGTTTGCTGGATGGTGGTTCCTATCTATCTATCTATCTATCTATCTATGTGGACTGGTAGTGCGGCTGCTGCTCTTCCTTGCCCGGTGGGTCTGCTTGCCTGCCTGGTTGCTTACAGGGAGAAGGTGTTGCGGTCCGAGTCGTAGTCACAGTCGCTCTCGGCGATCGACTCGAGGTGCTTGTTGCGCTTGCCATGCACATGGTTGAGCTCGCGGCGCTTCTGCTGGCGCATGAGGAACTCGTCGAAGACCTCGTACCACGTGTTCGCCTGCTCCTCGCTCTGCGCCGATAAATAGAGCGCGCGGCCGCTCATGAGCCGCACGCAGAGCCCGTGCTTCTTGCCGTCGTAGTAGGCCACGTCCATGATGAGCTCCGAGCACAGCACCTTGGCGTGCTCGCGGCTGTCCTTGCGGTACGAGAGGCAGCCGTTCTGGAACACAAAGTAGCGGCGTCGCCACGTCTTGATGCGCTCGCCGCGCTTCGAGAGGTATCCCGCCGCGTAGTCGTCGAGCGCGACCACGCTATCGTCTCTCCTGCCCACGGTCATTGCTGCTGCTGTTGTGTGTGTGTGTTTGCTGCTTGTTGGGGCAGACTGGAGCTCTGGAAGGGAGCTCTGGAAGACTGGAAGCTGGTCGCGGATACTCGTTGGGAGTGTGATTGGGGAGTGAGATGCCAGGACAAGTGGCTGGAGGTTGCTTGCGCTGCAGAAGAGCAATTGGAGAATGCAGTTGTTGGATGAGTCGTCTGTCGGCCCCATTGATTGCGCGCAACCCCACACACACACTTTCACACTCAGATCAAGTGAATAACAGATAAACAGACAGGTGGCTTGACGCACTGACTGGTCGAGCGTCTCGTCACCAGCACTCACTCGTGCAACCGTCCGACCGCTATTGACCACCACCAAACACTGCACATGAGTGATTCGGGGATGGCAAGGGTTGCCATTCTGAAAGTACAGTCCATTTTTCGCAGAAAGGCGGTCCGGAGCTCTTCGCGAGGCGCACCAGAAAATACAGTAATATGTATTTATGCAGGTCATTTGGATTTTATATTGTGTGTTACTCGGTGCTGTGTGATGTATAGACTGCAATAATATATTCAGTGATAGAGGTCTGCGACGAGATGGGTACAGAACTGTGTCAAGCCAGCGCAGGCGTGTCACTGTGTGGCATTCTCTTGGGTTGATTGCCAGAAGAGACCGACCGTCTCGCCGCCGTGTTTCATCATTTTGATACTCTATGCAAGCGTGTCAATGGAGCAGACAATCACATGGCCTTCGTGTGAATCTGGTGGGGAGATTGCCATCGACAGTGCACGCAATCCACCAGTCATGGCTGAGACTGAAAGGCAACACATACATATACAGTAGTGAATCAGCTTTTTGCTGGTCTTTGAGCTCCTCGCTGCTGGGCCAAAGACACGGTGTCGGACCTCAAACCTGCTGGAAACCACAGTTTGACTCGCATGCCCAGACTCTACAGAGCTGCAGTGGTGATGATGAGGGCTTTTGGATGCTGAAGCAATTAACATCGTGCGAGATCTGAGCTCCATCCAGGCAGAACGGACGAACGAGCCAGAGTGGACTGTCTGTCTGGATGGATTGTCATTGAGCGCTTCCATTTCGTGGCTGGCAGCCAACACGAGCGAGCGAGTGAGTGCGAGTGTGTGCGTGCTTCCATTTGCCTCACGTCAAAATGAGATGTAGGATCCCACTTTGGGATTGCGTGTGTTTGAATGAATATTTGCGGAGCCACGCTCCCGTTTCAATTCAAAATTGGAGTGATGAAGCCGCTCATCATATCCCACACTCTTGGTTGTTAAAAAAAATCTGCGGCTGAATGTCCAGAACGAGGCAACGAGAAAACCGGAAAGGCAAACTTCTGTGCAGTGTTTGTGCGCACACACACTCGGCGCACCAGGTCGGGAAACCTGACTGAGCTCTTCATGCGCCAACGGTGGCTGCGGGACGTTCAGTACACTGTCCAGTAAGTAACTAACTGCATGAGGCATGAGACTTGAGAAAGGCCGATGATGAGTATGTGTGTGGGCTCGTTGCACTGCACCAGTCTGTTGCTCGGATGGTGGTGGATATTATTGAGTGCTGCTGTGCTTGGCCAGAAACTATTGCTGAAGTGCTGTTCAGTGGGGGGTTCGTATGATCGACGCCACACGTTTGTTTCTGAAGCGCTGACAGCCAGAAGCGCCAAAGTGAGAAGGTCCCAAATGGTGCGATTGCGTGTTTGCGTCTCTCTATCATTTGGTGGAACCAAAGTGAAGTGATGAAGCCAGTCAAAGCTGATCTCAATCCCACACTCGAGCTGTGTTAAACAAACTTTTGGCTGGATGTTCAGCAGAAGTGCACCGGGAAACCACAAACAACAAATTAATGGTATTGTCAATCCGAATGTCGGTGTTAACTCGTTGCACTCGCCTATGCGGGCTGATAGAATTGCAAATTGCACTCTCCGTTGTTGACCTTTCTGGCCGAGCCAAATGAACGTGACGAAGCCAAACTCTGTCAATATTCAACGATGCTCGTGTTCCACACTCTGGCTATTAGTTGAAAATTTGTTTGGTTGGATGGTCCAAAGCGAGGTAACGAGAGATCCCAACGAAGAGAGTGGAGAAACTCCATAAGGCAGTCGAATTGTCATTCCGAATGCATGTACTCGATGAGTTAATTAACTCGTTGCACCCGCTCGTCCAAGCAGGGTGACAAATGCCGACGTTCTCACACTCTCTTGCCGTTGCTGAGTTGAGATGAAGCGACGAAGCCAGTCGAAGCTGATCGTATCTCGCGAGACTCCTGCTGCTTGTTAAACAAAAGTGTTTGGTTGGATGCTCGCCACAAGGCAACGAGGAGCCGCAAGAACAATACAACAGGCAGTCAGGCCGCAAATATTGGATGTTGGATGATGCAAGAGAATCCTATTATCTTGTATGATTCAACAACATTCAAGAGAAACAAGCAGATTAACAGAATGACTAATGCCACAATCCATGTTTACACACTCGGTGACGCAACATATCCATGTTGAAGATGACTGCTGCCACAATATTGATCAGTGACCCAGATGACTTATTCGCCACCGACTGCGTTTCTCAGGATCTTTTCACTGAAAAGCCTTCTTTCCCATTCATTCACAGAAACGAGCGCTTCAACACACAGCAGCAGCAGCACGCGAACGAGCGAAGAAGGCATTGTGACGTGACGTGACGCCTCCCTTCGACTTCTCTCTGCAAAGCAAAGCGCCGGAGCCTCATTATCCGGAACCGAGAGCGCCACTGCAAGAGCTGCTGACTTGAAGCAAAAGATGCCCACGCAGAAGCCCGCGCCGCGCGTGCGCCAAGCGACCCACGCCGGCTCCTGGTATTCGCACGAAGAGCAAGCGCTTGATACAGAGCTGACTGGTGCGCTGTTACGAAGAAATTAGATGGTCCTCTCAGTGATAATGGTCTGTTGCGCTGATTCTGTGTGTGTGCGTCGTTGTGGGCACAGAGTGGCTGCGATCTGCGTCGGAATCGAATGCGCATGGTGAGCATCAGACGATCCGCGCGATCATCGCGCCGCATGCAGGCTTCCGGTAGGTGGAAATCGACAGACAAATGGATTGCAGTAGCATACTCTGACTCGAGATAACGCTGTATCTGCCGCCGCTTGCTTATGCAGATACTCGGGTCCGACGGCTGCGCACGCGTATCATCACTTGGAGGCGCTGGATCGCGTGAAGCGCGTGTTCATCCTTGGTCCCTCGCACCACTTTTACCTCCGGTATGTCGTCGTGACAGCATTGCTCTTGTGCACACAGTATGTGTATCTGACCATTCATTCCTTGTTGGCTTTTGTTCGGGTTTTTTTCGTGCAGCGGGTGCGCAGTGTCCACCGCGGTCGAGTACGAAACACCACTCGGGAACATCGAGATCGATAACGAAATCAATGAGCAGCTCATCAACACTGTGAGTGGACATCAACATCCGCTGCGACTACTGAATAAACACGAGCGCTAACTTAATTGGGCCTAATGTAATGTGCATCGTGCATCGCAGGGCAAATTCGTCACCATGTCACTGGATGTTGATGAAGACGAGCACAGCATTGAGATGCATCTTCCGTTCATTTTCAAGGTACAGTGAGCGCATGGCGGCATATTGTTAGCGTGAGCATTTCAATTCGTTCATATTGTTGACGCTGTGTTCTCCGTAAAAAGGTGATGAATGGTCGCAAGTTCACTGCGGTGCCGATCCTCGTCGGCAACACGAAAACCAAGATGGACCAGGAGTACGGCAAGTAAGTACGCATATGCACCATCAGCTACCAGCATGTGTGTGTGTATGTAGGTAGCAACAGTAGCTATTTGTTGGAGCTTTGCTGACTCGCGGGGGGACACTGTTTGTCATTGACAGGATCTTGGCGCCGTATTTGGAAGACGAGGAGAATCTGTTTGTGATTAGCTCGGATTTCTGTCACTGGGGATCAAGGTGAGCCTTTCTATTTGCTCATACGTCTACATGTGCTATGTCCATAGTCATGGCCTTGTTCTAACTGTTTGGGGATACTCAGATTCCGCTACCAACCGCACGACTCGGCCTATGGAGAAATCCACGAATACATCAAGTATCTCGACCACGAAGGCATGAAGGTAAGGACATTTGCTGCATTGGTTCCTCGCTACTGACTGCGAGGTGGCTCCGATATTATACCAGGGTTGGTAACATTATTGTTGATCGGATCAACCAGCTCATTGAGCGCATCGATGCGATGGGCTTTGCGGAATACCTCGAGAAGACGAAGAACACGATCTGCGGGCGCCACCCGATCTCGCTGCTGCTCCACTCGATCCGCGCGTCGGACAAGATCCGCTGCACGCTGAAGTTCGTGCAGTACGCGCAGAGCAGCGCGTGCAAGCACCACGGGGACTCGTCGGTGAGCTACGCGTCGGCGATCGTGTACCACAACCCATAAGCGCGCAATTCACGGTTGAACGCACACCCACGCGCAAAACGATCACATGCTTGACAGGAAGTGTGCGTGTGAGGTGCGGGACTGCGGAGTGGTGCCTGCATGTTGTACAATTGCATTGAGGGCTGCGTGTCCTGCATGTCATGTGGATAATATACATGCCTGAAGAAGCTAAATGAGGGTTCATGCAGAGAGCGATCTGATATACACGTGATTGTGCGTATTTTTGGCAGGAGAGGAACTGTTTTTGCAAGCATTCCGCAAGCGGCTGACTCGCTGACGGCAGACGCACGACGGCAACTAAGAGTCGCAAGAGTGAGCACCGTCCGCCATCATTTGCTCCATCCATCTCAAGCCCAAGAGCCATGCTCAATAGCCGCAGAGCATCGTCGATTTCGCCGTCGGCATCAGTGTCAGCATCGAGAAATCCCGCGATCACTTCGACCATCGGTAGCATGCCGTCAATTGCGATCGATCGGTCGGCCACGTCAACGCTGAGCTTCAGAAACCTAGGTGCCGTTCCAACAACTGTCTGTGACGGAGAGGAAGAGAAGGACCGACCGGCTTGGAAGCGCTTGACCAGGGAAATCTCAAAGACCTTCAGCGGCACGGCCAAGAAAAAGGACAAAGGAGCTATGTTCATGCTGACTGCCCCACCAACCGTGAATGAGGACGAGCGCTCGGTATCACAGAAGGGGAAGGCGCTCGCAGTAGAGACAGCGACTCCAGTGATCGCTCTAGCCCATGTGAGCCTTTCAAAAATGGATGTGTCGACTCAAGTTCAGCATGCTGCAGAATACAACAACAGCAACGCAGAAAGCTCAGTCATCGACGGCGTAACAGCGGGAAATGCCGATGAACCAGTAGAAGAAACGGATTATAGCAGTGGCGACACCCAACCTCAGCCCGGAGCTGAGAGCTTGTCGTCGAAGCCATCGCCAAGCCTTCTGGATGAGCTCATCGGCTTGATCCCTGCCAACCTCCCTCTCATTCGGTAAATCGCCGAGTGTGTGCTGATGGATCAAGTTCCTCCGCCGATACCGCCACCAGCAGTAGTATCACCCGATGCCAATGGCCACGAGGAACAGCAGCAGCGCACTAAAGATGTCGAGTCGCAGCTGTTCTTTAGATGCCTGGAGCTGGAAAATGGACTTTAGCGCAGACGCTCGCCGAGAAAATGCAGCAACGAGTCGCGTTTCAGCACCACCACCGAGAATGGGAATCAGGCAGTCATAGTAGCAGTGAAGCTTCAGAAGCGCACTCAGAGCGAATACATTCAAGTTCTTCAGCGATTACAGAGGAGGAAGTACTGGATGCGCATGATGTGATCCTGAGGTTCCTGGATACCTGCTCTTCTTGATGAACGAACACTATTCGACCTAGTCTAACAAAAAGCAAAAGAGATACTACTACAAACATGTGCAACTTGCGAACTTTGCGCTTAGTCTTGCTTTGGACCAAACGCATTCGTGAAAATCTCTTGCACCTGCTCTTTGTTGCGCTTGGACAAGCCGACCGCACACGCCGCGAGGCTCTCGCGACCGATGAAGTCGATCGGCAGCTTCTTGCTGACCACCTTCTCCAAGTGCGCCTTGGCGTACGTCCACGCACCCTGGTTCAGCGGCTCTTCCTGCACGTACACCACCTTCTTGACGTTCTCGTATTTCGCCATCTCGTCAGCAACCTGCTGGAACGGGAACGGCGCGAGCTCTTCCAAGCGGATGATCGCGATTTCCTCTGGGTTCTCCGAGCGGCTCTCGCGCTCCTTCACCAAGTCATAGTAGAATTTGCCCGAGCAAAAGTACACCTTCTTCACGTTCGAAGCGTTCGAGATTGACGCGTCGCCAAATACTGGCTGGAACTGCGTCTCTGGACCGAGATCCTGGAGTGACGACGTTGCATCCGACAAACGCAGCAAAGTCTTCGGCGCCATCACCACGACAGGCTTGCGGAACGAGCGTTGCTGCTGGCGACGAAGCAGATGGAAGTAGTTCGCTGGCGTCGTCGGGTTCACGACAATGATGTTCGTGTCGTGTTGGTAGTCCTTCCAGTCAACGTGCTTCTTGGACGCATACGAAGGCACGAGGGCTGGGGTGTCAACAAGCTGCAAGAAGCGCTCGACGCGTCCACTCGAGTGGTCTGGACCAGCGCCGTCGTATCCGTGCGGCAGCAAGAGCATGAGACCCGACTGACGCATCCATTTGGACTCAGCGCACGCGAGGAACTGGTCGATCACGATCTGCGCGCCGTTGAAGAAATCGCCAAACTGCGCTTCCCAGAGCACCAAGTTCTTTGGGTCTTCCCACGAGTAACCGTACTCGAAGCCCATGACAGCGAGCTCCGACAGGTTGCTGTTGATCACGGTGAACTTCCCCTGCGACTTTGGCAAATGGTGGAATGGGAAGTACAATTCCTCCGTGGCTTGGTCCGTGAACGCAGCGTGGCGCTGGCTGAAAGTGCCACGTCGGCAGTCCTGCCCAGCCAAACGAACCGAGTGACCCTCACGCAGCAGGCTTCCAAACGCCATCGCTTCTGCGGTCGCCCAGTCGACTTGCACTTCTTCCGGCGAGCCCTTGGTCAGCATCTTCTTGCGGGATTCGACATGCGTGCGCTGCAAACGATCGTGCGCTTGGATGTGGGAAGGCAAGTTGACAGACTCGAGACCAATGTCCAGGAGCTCGTTCAGATCCACACCGTTTGGCTTGTTCACGTACAAGTCTTCTGCTTGAGGCTGTCCAATAGACGACCACTTGCCCTTGAAAGCGTCAATTTCAGTCGGCTTGTATCCATCTGAGACGATCTGAAGTTCTTTCTCCAAGTGCGCGTTGAAGCGGTCGACGAGCTTCTGCACGCCCTCTTCCGTAACAAGTCCCGTGGTTTGCAGCTCTTTGCTGTACTTGACTGGGAAACGACCAGCTTTGCCCACAGCTTCGTACATCTTTGGCTGCGTGAAGCGAGGTTCGTCGACTTCGTTGTGGCCGTGACGACGGTAGCCGACTAGGTCAATCACAATGTCCTTCTTGAAGCGGTTGCGGAATTCGACCGCGAGGCGCGCAGCCTGGATCACGTGGTGCACCGACTCTCCGTTCACGTGGATCACCGGCGCCTCAATGCCCTTGGCGATGTCCGACGAGTAGCGCGTCGATCGGCCGTCTTTGAACGTCGTTGTGAAGCCCACCTGGTTGTTCACAATCAGATGCACTGAGCCGTCGGTTTTGAAACCTGGTAGCTGCGAGAGCGAGAGCCCCTCTGGCACACAACCCTGACCGGAGAAGGCAGCATCACCGTGCAGCATGAACGCCATGGCGTTCGATCCCGCATCGATCTTCGCGCGCACCTTGCCAGTCGTCACAGCGTTGATGATCTCCAAATGCGACGGGTTGTGCAGCAGCGAGACGTGCACTTGCTTGTCGCCGAATCGCTTGTCGACAGACTGCGCAATGTGCGATGTCACATCGTCGACGCCGTGGAACTCTGGTGGGAACTCCGAGTTGCCCTGCACCTTGTAGAAAAGCTTGTGGGCTGGGTACTCCAGGAGCGACACAAGCATCGCCAAACGACCGCGGTGCGGCATGCCGATGACCACGTCCGAGACGCCAGCGACCGCAGCGGCGTTCAGCACCGTGTTGACAGCTGGGAGCATCGCTTCCGCGCCTTCGCCCGAGTATCGCTTGAACGACGAGAACTTCTTCGCCATGAACGTCTCAAACACGTCCGCCATCAGCATGCTCGTGTATGCGTTGCGCATGTCCGACGGCAGCACCGGGAACGTTTGGTCAAGCGACTCGACCGCCTGCGCGAGCCACGCCTTCTCCTCTGGCGACGACACGTGCTGGAACTCAAAGCCCATCTTGCCACAGTATGTCTGCTGCAAGTGGTCGTAGAGCTGCTTGCCGTTCACCGAACCAGTCGCCGCTTGCGGCAAGACCACCTCGCCGCTCGCAGCAGCAGCGGCAGCGACATCGCGGTCGAAGAGCGCCTGGAAATTTTCGGGTTGCAGGTCGGCCACGCGCTGCTTCTTCTGCAGCTGCAGCGGGTCGAGATCGGCCTCGAGGTGGCCGTACTGGCGGAACGCGTTCACCATCGAGCGCAGCGCGAGCGCCTCGAGCGATGACGACGCAAACGTCGCACGCTGCAGCAACGAGGATGACGACAAAGCGCTTCGACGGCGCGCCGCATCCTGCACAACGCGCGCAACGGAGCCCTGGAGACGCAGCATGATGGGCTGTGTTATGCGGTCACTTCTCTTGGGATACGTAGAGGACGACGGTCGTCACAGCAATCCGAATGTGACGCATGCGATGGCGACCACTTTGCTGCCCGCACTATGAGATGAGATTGTGAGCATCATTCCACATCCGCAAAACCTCCAATCTCGCGGATTGGATCTGGGGATGATCGCAAAGTGGCCGCGTAAAAATTCGGCAAAGCACGTAATTACGCGTTCGTAAAAAGAGAAACCCGCAACTTCAAGTGTTTCGACTGTAGAAAAACCTTAGAAATGCGATACCCCGTATATACAGATGACCAATTGACTTGAGTGATTGGACTGTTCTGAATGCAATGGCAACCTCTCAATTTGGATAAGTGCTGCCATTGAACCTGGGCATTTGAGTGAATGTTGAATGTGTGACGACGACATTGGCATGCATGGACATCTGTTCGTCTACAGCGTCTGCCTCAAAAAGGCTTGACGTCATCGTAGCTTATATCATCGATGCTCATGCTCGCATCACCACCACCGCTGGTATTCTTGTTATTGTGCGCATGGTACGTGGCCAGCAGCGCCATGATCTCTTCGCGCTCATGCGGCGCGTCGATGAGCGCCAGCAGGTCATGCGCCAAGTCGCCGTGGTCTTCGTCCAACAGCAGCTCAATCACTGGAATGTACCCGATCGCAGGCCGCGCCGCAGCAGTGATGATCAGCAGCGTCTGTCACTGCTCGGTTTGCGCGAGCACCTTGAACAGCGCCCATGAGAACTGCCGAGGATGCACCTCAAACTGTTCCACGAGGTTGACCGCCATGGAGAACACAGTCGGGTGGGTCGGGTACAGCGCAAAGAGCTTGTGCAGCGTCTCGTTGAGCGAGCCGCTGACAAGGTACTCGACGCCGAGAGCTGACTGCAAGTCGTGCTGGCATTGCAGCAGCGCGATCATTTCGTCGGCCATCACTTGGGTGAACGAGTCCCGTGAGCGAGAGCCACAAGCGCTCGTTCTTGTCGTCGTGCTACTGATGTTGGCGTTGGAATGCGCTTTCCGCTCTAGCGATCGCTGCAGTAGCTTGGACATCTCACATAAGCGCGCGAGCTTCTTCCCCGTACGCCAATTTGCCCACGGTATGCGCTGCTTTTGCGTAGTCCTGCTGAAGCAGGTAGAGCTGAAACGCATTCTCCACATTCGATCGCGCGTGGAGCTGCTGGCTCGCGTAGAGTCTAGTGGTGCGAGGGTACTTGGCAAGAACGCGCAAGAACTGGTCGTGATCACTGTCATATCTCAGACTGAGCTGCTCGATCGCTTGGTGGACCGCTTCCGATGAGCTCAGCTTGTTCTCACTCAGACCTTTCAGGATCGCTTCCTCTTTTGACGCGACAGCAGAGCTATTGGTAGTAGTTTGTTGCCGTGGCCCTTCTATAGCTTCTTGCGTTGGCGCTTCTAACTCATGATCGATCGGGATCGAAAACAGGAACTCGTCGATGCGGTCGTAGACGACGTCCATCTCGCGCGACCAGTGCGCCAGCATGAAGTTCACGTGTGCGCGGTCCTCCGCCTCCATGTCTCCGTCGTCGCTGGTCACGCCATTTCGCCTGCCGGCGGTCGATTTCATCACTCTCGCCACCTCCATGCGCGTCACCGCCTGCTTGAGCCTCTGGTAGAACGCGAACTTGCTCAAGTACCCGCGGCTGCTGCCATTGCTGCTGGAATCACCACTGTAGCTGAGGTACGCGCTCTTGTTGGACGGCTGCTTGTCGTCGTGGGCGACGCTCCACACAGCACCCATATTCCTAACCAGTCGTGCTTTGCTACATCCAATACAGACAGCGTTCGTCCGAGAGCGAGCGTCAAGATTTGGATCTTCAAAAATGGAGCACGAAAAGACACACTTCAATCTAAGGTGGTCTACATGAAAGATTGCAGTTCGAATCTTGAAAAGCCACACAAAAATGGTCTCAACAATGTTGATGTCCCCTCTTTCATCATCAAATGCTGGGATGAAAGGATATTGAACACGTGGAGCATATTCAGTATAGATAAGCAAGCAGGAATAGGTGGTGGTACTTTATTGATTTGGGTCTTAAATGATGGTTCGTGTGGATGGCGATGGGATGGCTGCGTGCAAGCGTGCACAGAATAGAGAAAGGCGCTGGTGATGCACTAAACCACTGGTGCAGCGCGCAAACTCAAGTCTGCGGACGAGCGCCTGAGCGATTCGCGAGCCACTTCGCTCGCCCAGTCAGCTTCGAATGCGAAGTCCGCGAGCGACTCGTCCGCTGAAAGCTCCTCGTCGTCCGCCAGCTCGGTGGACACCGACGACGCGGTGCGCTTTCCATGTCGTCGATCGCCCCCGCGTGGGTGGCGGGTGATTAAAGAAGAAGAAGGAGCGATGCCAGTGCGAGGCGAATCCTTGAGCTCAAGCGGCAGCAGCGCCTCTTCAAAGGGCGGCTGGTCGCTCCACATGAGGTCGTCATCTTCTTGGTCTTCTCTTGCTCGAATGCCACCGACGTCCGACGAGCATGGTGATGCTAAAGACGACCCCAAGCTGCTACTGTTGCTATCACCACCGATGCTTCTTGCACGCGATGACAGGAGCACTGGCGGGAGGTCCTCTTCCGAGATGATGAAGCTCGACGAGTCCGCAAACAGGTGCGCCGGGTTGCATATGCTCTTCACCGCATCGATGCATCGCGACATGCGCAGCGTCAGTGGGATGGTCTGCAGACGGATCCAGATCGGCGTTCCGGTGTCGTGCACGCGCACCATCATCTTGAGGTCGCTCACCATGAGCGTCCGGTTGCCGTTCTGCGCGCAGTGGCCGCGCATGTAGTCTTCGAGCTTCTCGATGTCATGCGGCGCGAGAAACTGGCAGAGGTTGCGGCCATAGAGATCTTGGACGTCCACGTCGGGAGAGCTCGAGAAGCAGCGCGCCGACTCGGAAGTTGCAAAGATGAACTCACCCGTCGGTAGACAGTACGCGACGCGCTTGCCGTGTGGGGCTTGGTTGAGCTCGAGCAGCGTCACAGTGCCGAGGTCCATCTTTTCTTGCGATGCTGATGTCGACGGCGTCAGATGCGCTGTTGACTGGGGAGAACGAGTACTGGGGCTTGCTGGTGCAAGCTGGCGGTGCGGCGTCGTGGCTCGTCGATGCGGGCGTTCGGGCCTTTTCCAGGGGCGAGCTGGTCTCGCTCTTGTCGTGTGTTGTGGTCAAACGTGCCGCTCTTGCGGGGATTGATTGATGTCTGGGACTGGGAGGATTGCACCAGAATGAACAGAAATAAAAACACGCGGGCGTGTTGCTTTTTCTGTGACGTGGCGAGTCGAGTGAGTCGAGTGGGTTGTGTGCTCAGCCTCAGATCAGCTTCTGACAGAGCTCTTCGCCCTATTGAGACAAAACGCCAACTGTAAAAAGGTGTCTGTCTGGTGGCCCCCAGATCATCGGGAAGGCTCACACCTTATTTTTGGCTTTTGCTGCAAGCAACTTGCGTGCTTTTTTCAAAACTGGCTTTTGTGCTTGAGCAACTGAAGGCAGCGGCGTTCGATATTTTCCGGATTGTTACTCGGTTGGGAAAGGAAGAATGCCTGGATTCACGCTAGATAAATATAATGATATGGTCAGACTGGGAAGGAACGTCGGGAAGTTCGGGTGTAAAGAAAGTGTCGAGACAATCCCAATTTCGTTCGACGGAACGTTTTCAACCACGTTGAAGAAGCACCCTGACCTGCCATCGGCGATTGTTGATAAGCAGCTACCGTAGCACGCATGGGTGAGCCTGCAAGCTGACTTGCATGTGAATGGAGGTGATGGCTTTGCTAAGTGATCGGTTTTCTTCAGAATGCGCTCTTTTCACTATTCTTCACCTTTCACTTGACACGCGCAACACACGCGATGATGGTGATGAAAATAAGATCTTGAGGAGACCTTTGGTGTAAAGTATCTGTAAGTTGATAGTGCTATTACTTTGAAGAGACCAATATGTGGACCACCTGAAAACATGCTCGAATCAGGTGGTCCACACTGGAGAGGCTCACCTCAACTACTTTCAGGCCAAAATCGTGGTCGCATTTGTGCGAGCAGCGTGGCATCAACAACCCTCCCATTCTGGAGGCAGGAGACTGAGGATTCCCGTGTTTACTTTACTATCATGACGCCCGCACGAACGGATTGCGAGCGATTGCCATGCAACCATGCGTCAGAAGCATGCAAAATGCAAAATGCATCGCTTTCTCCAGCCAGCCTTCACCTGGTGCGCAATAATGCCCTGCAACGCACACAGCACACGTAAAATTAGCACGGACGCGATGCATTCGAGACACCGAACGAGCACAATCGTGACTTACATGAAGACGAAAGAACTCGATCTTCGAGTCGCTGGTCCCAGCGCATGTCTTGTCAGCGATCAGGCGCACATGCACTTCACGCACCAGACTTGCAGTAACGAGCGCATTAGCGAGCTATCATAGGTCACATACACACAACAACTTGAGTTCATCTATAAAAGCGAACGTGAACAGCAGCAAGGTCGTGTATAAGAGCAATCATACCTTCTTGCACGTAATCTGGTAGATGCACAACTCGATCGGGCGCTTCGCTCCATCAATGTACTCGATGATCTCCTCAACGCGAGCTCGAGGAAAGAAGAGCCTACCCACGACGTGGTTGTACCCAGGGACGAGCGAACTGTGGTGCCACCCCGCAGCCTCGAGCTCCGTCAGTCGACGACTCAAGGCCAAGCGATCGCCGACACCCCGGCTCGCCGCTCAAATCGAAGGAAGGCGGCAACCTGGAGCGTCGCTCGGCTGATGCGGATTGTCGGGAGGCGCATGAGGGCTGGGTTCCGCATTGTGTCGGGTGGGGGGAGGTCTGACGGCGAAATGGCGAGCGGTCTTGGTGGTGGCACCTGACGTGTCCCAACTCCTCTTCCCATGCAAACGTCAGATGTACTATATTTAACGGCACACTGTACTAGTATTTGGTACAGCGTATCGTCCTATTCGGTACATCGTACCACCACTGTATCGGTCGAATCGTTGGGCAGCTCTGTTTTCTTTCGTTCTTCATCTTCGACTGGCGCCATCGTGATGGCGAGGGATCATGCGCAGGAAGACGCGGCAGTTGTCGCCGTCCCAGAGGACGACCGCGAGTACCGCGTGGTCGTTGGACAATCGCTGATTGGTGGAAGCGAACGTGCCCGTGGCAGCAGTGCAGTTGCCGATGGCGATGCCGACGGCGACAGCGTTGACTCACAGCAGCAGCAACTCGACACGTCGGAGAGCAGCACGAGTGCGATGATGATGGCGCTTCGACAACAGCAACCGTCGCATAAGAAGATCAGAACAGCCACTGGGTCTGCTGCGTCAGCTTCGAGCTTTAGCAACGGCGGTGAGCACGACGACGGCGCGAGAGAGATGTGCGTGTCGTTTCGCTATGAGTTCCAGCCAGCGTCGGTCGACAAGAGCATGCCCGGACTCGTCACAGTGGACGAATCCAACGGACTGCAAGTGTTGATGGGCAACTCGACCGGCGCACCCGGCGGGATCTTGTTTAAAGGGAAAGCGATCGAGAACAAGGAGATCGACTGCTTGCTGATCTTCGACGGCACGTGCTTTCGGTTGGAAAAGTGCCCTGTTTCGTACACGCAACTGCGACACGTGCGTGCGCCGCCGCCAACGCGCCGCCAAGTCAAACTCATACCTGATGCGACGGGTTCGGCTGCACCTGATAGAGTCTCTTCTATCTCTTCATCAGCGACAGGATCTACGAGTACTGCCGATGCTACGGGCACGGCTGGATCGCCAACGAAAGGAGCCGCAGTACCGATGACTCCAGAGCCGACTGCTGGAGGAAGAGGGCGAGGACGAGGAAGAGGACGGGGGCGAGGTCGCGGCGGAGGAAGGACCGCTGCTGCTGCTCCGAAGGCGAAAGCGCCTGCGGCTCCACGAGTCGCAAAAATGTCGAGCAAACCAGCGGCAACAGCAAAAGCAGCAGCTACTGGGAAGGCATCTCCTACACGTCAGTCTCAGAGAGCTACCGGGAAATCTGCAGCGACAGTAGCGGAGAATGATGGAGCAAAGGAGCATCAACACTAGCTAGTAAATATTATCCAAGCTGCTTATCGCTTGGGCTTGCATTGCAAAAGCCGGTCATGAGAAGGTCTGGTGGCATGAAGTGAAGCAAGCACCAATGTCGATGTTGTTGCAATTAGTGTGAACCACCTTAAGTTGACCATTGATGCAACTGAAGAGCAACACAACGATGCACCATACGTAACGTGGACAACCTTAACACAGGCCAGTCGCAAAGATGCTCTGTGAAAAGTCACTCACTCACCTGAGAACAAATACCCAACAAAAAACCTTTGGTTTTGGCCACTCAGGGGAGCATTTCCGGCTTACAAACTTCAAGTGAACAAGCCGAGGGGACACCAAAAGTGTGGGCTCCACTTGTGCAACAATTGTTCTTTCTTCGCCTGCTTGTTGCCTTTGATTCTTCGCGTCAGCAAATTGAAGAAGAAACAGCAACAGCGCGAAGCAAGCGCAAGGCGGTCCACACACAACCAGCGCAACTCAACTCGCAAGACACCAGCAAGCAACCAACAAAACAACCATGGGCTCCATGAACCGCCGCCGTGAGACCGACGTGATGAAGCTGTACGTGTGCATGGGCATATCAAACCATGGTGGCGCGCTCTGTGTGGCTGGAAGCTGCTGGATAGTTTGGTGTATGGTCGATTGACGATCCACTTGCGACTGTGTGTCTGGACGCGCAGGATGATGAGCGACTATGAGGTGCAGCTCACGGACGAGTCCAAGACGAGCGACTTCCACGTCAAGTTCCACGGACCCAAGGATTGTGCGTTCACGTGTTGTTGTTGGAGCTGCTGCGAGAGGGAGTAGCGATCTCTCTCTCTCTCTGTGCGGGGCGTGCGTCTGACAATAGGAATATTGTGCTGTGTTGTGTTGTATCGAATAGCTCCGTATGAAGGCGGGTCCTGGAAGATTCACGTGTCGCTTCCAAAGGAATACCCGTTCAAGTCGCCATCGATCGGCTTTGTCAACCGCATCTACCACCCGAACGTCGATGACATGTACGCTTTTGTGTGGCTTGTGGGTGGGCTGTGTTTCTGAGCACGGGTGTGTTGATCTGACGCCAATGTGTTCTTTTATATGGCACCTTGCGCATGCCAGGTCGGGATCTGTTTGTCTGGACGTGATCAACCAGACATGGAGCCCAATGTTTGGTACGTTGTCTATGTGAAGACTAGTCATTGCTTGAAGTCCAGTGGTCGTTCTCACGTTATATTTCTTGCTCTGTCGTAGAATTGCTGAATGTGTTCGACGTGTTCATTCCGCAACTGCTGCGCTACCCGAACCCGAGCGACCCGCTGAACGGCGAAGCCGCGTCGCTGCTCATGAAAGACGCCGAGTTGTACAACAACAAAGTGCGAGGTAAATTGCAGTCTTTCTGGCGTTTACAAATCTCAGGACGGGTTACTTACCATATATGTTTGTTGCTGCCGCTCTGTAGAATACGTTCGCACGTACGCGTCGCAGCACATTGACATGGGCACGGACGACGACGACAGCGACGTGAGCGATATGAGCGACATTGAGTGAAGTGGCGCTCACTGATTGCTTAAGATCCCAACAGAACTAGACTTTGTGTCTTTTCAATGACCTCGATGGTCCAAACACTTGCAGCTAGCTACCAGTTATAGCTACTGGGCCATTCTGCATGTGCTTTCATGTGTTTTTAAAAGTCTTTTTTTCCTGCTCAGTGCTTCATTGCAGCATTAGGAAAAGAAGAAAAATATACATCGTCTTTTGAGTGTTTACAATTGTTTGTTGTCGTCACTCTGGAGACTGGAGATGGCTACACTGATAATGGCATGAAGCCATTTCCAAGAAGTACGTATTATGCTCATCACACTTTTCAGGATAAGCATTTGAAGCTCACTCCTCGTTATTGCGCCTTCTCTGCTTCTTGAAGAGCTTGTACAGCCGCACACACAGTCGTGACTGGTGGTTGGTTGCTCGGGCGTCTCTTCTTGGCTGAATTGTATTTTTTTTACTTGGACATGAAGTTGGAGGCATCTGCGTGTCGCTGGATGTAGTGCTTGTTCCTACGCAGTCGGTCGCTCATATCGCCGCTACCTTCGCCCATGTACGCGGCGTCGTGCATCTCTCTGTTTCACGTTTGCATCCACATAGCGCAGGTTGAGTTAGTCAGCCTTCATTGATTTCATATAGCCAAACTCTTCACCTTGAGAAAAATGAGACACGTACTTGAGGAAGTGTGGGTTTTTGTTCGCCTTGAGCTCCTCGTCGTCCAGCTCTTTGCTCTTCAGAGCCGCGCGTTTCGCGATGTACTCTTCGCGCTGTCTCGCGTCTTCGACCATTTGCGCCGCCATTTTCCGTTTTTCTTCGTCTGTGAGCTGCGCCGCGGCGCTGGAAGACGATTTCGATAGCTTCTGCCTGCGCTCTTCGTCCTCTTTTCGGCGCTTCTCGCGAGCGATCTCCAGGTACTTGGAGTTCGGGCCGAGCGTCGTCGTGTCAATGTCTTTGCACTCCACCTAGCAACAACAAGCCAAAGGACAGAGAATAAACCGATTAGTACGTCGGGTGACCACGCTAAACTACAGCAGCGGCACATAAGATAAGTACGCAATACTTACAGCTCCGTCACGACTGATCAGTCCGTATTTCCCACCGTCATCAGGGAGTTTCTTGCGTTCACCACCAATGATACTGCTACTGCTGTCCTTTGGACGAGCGTCGTCGCGTCTGCGTGAACTGTCGCCACCACGACGATCTCCACGGTTTTCCGATCGTCGGCTACGATCACGATCACGGCCATGATCATCATCAGGTCTTCGCGGTCGTCGCTCTAAGCTACGGCTGCGTCGTCTTCTGTTCGCTTCGTAGCTTGGACTACGGTTTCTTTGTCCTCTGCCTGCTTCACGACTTGGACTGCGAGCTCTCGGACGATCATTGTGAGAGCGATCGTTTCTTGCGGATGACGGTGGTGGAGACAGAGAGCTCTTTCGGCGACTGTCTCGGTCGTCTCGGTCACCGCGGCGAGCGCGAGGAGGAGTTGGAGTTCTACTATGGAGAGAATCGTCACGTCGGTCCTTGCGTGGGCTCTGACTGCGGCTGCGGTGGTCTCGCCCATGAGCACGGGCATCACTTCGACACTGCTGCTGCTGGTGCTTACCATATCTGCTTCTGCTTCGTCTCGAGCGATCGTCGCTTTTGCTTCTGCTGCGGCCGCGAGAGCGATCTGCAGTGGCAGTAGCGTGGCGGGGGCTACGTGGACTCGAGCGATCTCTTCCACGTCTTTCAGATGTGGCTGCTTCATCATTCCGACCTCGTCCACGGCTTCTGTCCCTACCCACACGATATGAATTACTGTCACGACGGCGCTGAATAGGCGAGTTAGATCGATCACGCGAGCGCCCGCGAGGTTTCTCCTCTTCTTCAAAGCGATCGGTCTCAAACTCTCGAGCCGAACTCCTCTTCCTCAGCTTGTCTCTGGAAGACGAGTCCTCATCACTGGACAGCGACGCACTGCGGTCACGCTTTCTCTTTCGTTCTCCCTTGGCGCGCTTCTTCTCCTTCTTCTTTTCTTTCTTAGCTTTCTTCTTCGCTTTCTTCTCGCTCAGGATCTTGTCCACGTTCGCCTTGATCTTGCCCATTTTCACTGGGTTCTTCAGCACGCTCTCGTGCGCTGCTTGCTGGCGCTTGCTACAAACAAATAAACAACAACAACAACAGTAGACATAGAGTTAGTTGGTTATATACAATAGCAATAGAAAACCCAAGCTCGCTCATGTGTATCTCATGAAGATCTTCATAGAGAACGTACCGAATGAGCATCATCGGGTCCTCGTTCAGCCGCGAGAAAGCGTCATTCGCAGGCAACGCGCTCTTCGAGAGCGCCAGCGAGCCGTACTTCGAGGTACCGAGCTTCTTGAGATCCGAGTCCGCAGTGTCGGGCTTGTACTCCTTGCCCAGCAAATACTCCTCCGCTGTGTTCCCGCTCTGCGCCATTGGCCCTTCGTAGAGCCAATCGACGCGCTCCAGCGCCGCCGACTTGTTGCCGTTCGCGGCCTGCAGCTGCCGGAGCTCCTGCAGCTGGCGCTCCTCCTCGATGTTCTTGCGCAGCTCCGCTAGCTTCTTCGCTTCAGCGTCGTGCTTTTGCTCCGCGATCCATACTTTCTCTACATTCTGAAAAGCGCAGGCAACATCCAAACAAACAAACAAAAAAGCTCCATGTGAGTTTCAACAGAGCGTGACAACAACAACAGCACAAATATGGCTATAAAGCCGTGCAGCATCATAGCGCTGACTTGTGTGCAGCACGTACGCGCAGGTTGGCCGTGTGCCAGCTCTTCTTGGCCAGGAACGCGAGCGACATCTCTCTCTCTCTTGGTCGCGTCTGCTGCTGCCTCCTTAGCTGTCTTTTGCTCCCACACTCTTGTTGCCCTCAAAGAGAAAGAGAGAGAGAGAGACGGCTAAAAACGAACTTTAATGAAATTATACTGTAGATGCTGTACATTTGTCGCACTTCAGTGAATAGGTTTAGCCAAATAGCCTGGAAGATAAACGGGTTACGGTAAGTGGGAATACAAAACTCGTCCAAGGTATTTACAGTGCGCGCCAATAAAACGTGAAAATGGTGACTTCTGTGGATATATTGGCCAATAACACGATTCAGAAAAGAAAAAAGGCCTCGTTTTATAGCCAATCACGAAAGCAGTCGAATGAGACTGCTTTCGGCGAAAAA
>JAADVN010000061.1:0-42032 GCA_023335535.1 Globisporangium spinosum
CGACGAGGTTGTCGACTACGAACCTCTGAAGAACAAGACGGTCGTCGCGATCGACCTCAACATGAGCGACCTGTTATACTGCGTCGATGGAGACACCAAGGATCAGACAAGGTTCCGCTACACTTAGGACACACGCCGCAGAGAGACGAAGGCGAAGAAGTACCGGGACTCTGTATAGAAGCGCAAGCAAGAGGTGGTCGACGGCAAGCGCATCGTCGAATGGGAGGCAGAACTGAGCGCCGACAACAGAAAGACGGCCGACTTCGAGCGCTTCAAAGCCTACGTGGGGAAAAAGAACGAGGTGAGCAGGCGTCTGAGCCGAGTGTACAACGAGTACATCTTCCGGAAGCTGAAGCTGGGGGGCTATATGCGTCGCCAGATAACGGAAGCTCAGCTCCTGAAGCGGTTCGAGGAGCTGTTCGGAAGCGGAGCAGGCACGATCATCGCGATTGGGGATTGGAGCTAGAGGCAGCACCGCAGGTTCAAGGAGCCCATCAAGGGCAAAGGCTTTAGGACGATTATGTTTCGGAAGGCGGGCTACGACGTGTACCTGGTCGATGAGTTCCGCACCAGCAGCAGATGCAGCGCGTGCGAACAGGGCGAGTGCGAGACGTTCCGGAAATGCGAAAACCCTCGACCATACAGGAGCGGCATAATCTTGCGTCACGGGCTGGTCAGGTGTATGACTTGTTCCAGGCTGTGGAACCGAGATACGAACGCCGCGTCGAACATCTGGAAGGCGGCGACGAAGGCGATCCGAGGCGAGGGTCGTCTCGCGTACCTTCAAAGGGTGTCAGTGGGGCTCCGTCAGTTGCCACATCCACGATTGACAGTTGATTGTTCCAGTTGATTGTTAATACACGCGTTTCTAATGCAACATGCAAGTGCGACGAAAACTCAGCTGGATGTCTTTTCTCTGTCTGTCTGTATCTCCGTTGGTTTCATGTGGATCAGCAGATGAGGTGGCTCATCGTGACGTTCAGGTACGTGAGGTGGTCGACGACACTCGTGCAGCCGAATGGAGAGCAGGCGTCCGAGCACGACGGGTCTTCGCCGAACGTATCGTTGCAAAGTGTGTAGCTCGACTGGAACTCGTCGTAGAATACCTAGAGTCACAGTAGACAACAACAGGCTCAGACTGCCGGAATCCGTCAAATAAGATGCGATCCACTCGAGCACTCACCTCTCGCGTCGTGTGTTGAAAGCCGATCCACGTGGGCGGAAGATGCGGCACGAGGTCTCGGAAGTGGGTCACGCGGAACATGTCGATGCTCGAGTTGTGCAGGATGCTGCTGAAGTCCGAGTTGCCCACGCGCGGTTCGCCAAACGTGTACAGTGCTTCCACCTTGATCTTCTCGAGGAACTCGAGCTCAAACGTACAAATCGCGGCGACTGCTGCGCCGAGAGAGTGGCCCGTCACCATCACGGACGCATTTGGGTACGCTTCCATGAGCTTCTTGACATCTGGGACGAGCTGCTTCGCGACCGAGCGATACACCCAGTAGAAGCCTTGGTGCACTTTGACATTCGGGTAGTCGTTGTACGCGCGCTTCTTGATGAACGTGATGTTGTCGATCCAATTCGTGACGTCCATGCTGCCTCGGAAGGCAACCACAATCGCGTTGTATAACGCGCTGTAGCCGACAAGTCCCTGGAAGTTGTCTTTCGTATCGTGCACGATCTTCACAGCGTCCATCCGCGGCACGAGCGCGCACGGACCGCAGCTCCAATTCCTGACGTGCGGCTCTTGGCAGTACGACACCGAAGTCACGTGCGCAAGGTACAGTGCCGTGGTCTCGTTGTACACCCCTGCGCCTGCGATCACATTCGTATTTAGCGCGTCACCTGACAGCACACCTTCCAAGGAAGAATCTGTTGTTCTCCCACAGCACAGCAACACCACACCACGATGATCGTAAGTATTCAACAACGACAGGAAAGAAGGCGTGTCATTATAGCACTGCCAGCTCTGCACCTTACCTGGCCGTCGGCGGATCGAAGGGCCCACACTCTGGCTTACAGTGGATGACGCATCACGCAGCCACGGAAAGGCCGCGCGCATGTTGAACGCGAGTGTGGCAGGAAGCAGCGCGTGCCGTTCCGTTGCTGACGACGAGAGCACTGCGAGTGTCACCGCCAGCGTCGCGACAGAGAGCAACGCGGTCGCTATCGCCATTACGCGCGTCGCGCAGAAGGGAGAAGGAGAAGGCGACGAAGAAGCGCTGCGCGTGGACCGCTGCTGCTGTCGCAAAGCCATCGCGAATTTAGGTCTCCTTCTGTCCGCTTCTTGACGAATGAATTGATCACCTGCATGATGCGCGATGACTTGAAGTTCCCTGTTAATCCAGCGGTATCCAACCGGTACGAGAAGGTATCGTACCGCATGTTTTAATCTCTGGTACCATTCTGCCGGTACGAGAAGGTACCATACCGGTATTGTGATGGGTTGATATGGGTCGCTTCTTCCACCGGAGAGTCGACATACGTCAACGCGTTTGCAGCTCATGTCGTTGTTTGCTTTCTTTCTAAATAGATGGTTTCGTATTCCGGTAATCAGGTTACAAATGTTTCGTGATTTCTTTCAGAGAAGCCGAGCCATTCCAGGTTTGAAGTCGTGTGAGGATTTGAACAACCCGGAATGGCTCAGAGAATGAGGTTGTTAGGATTTTCGAGCGACTCGAGCCAACTGCTATTACAAAAAGTGTGAGTTTGAGAAATATGCATTTCTTTGACTTTTGCACTTTGAGAATACAATTAGTTTATGCATTTTGAAATACTATGCGATTTGAGAGAACCCGGAAGAGGCTGCTCGCAAGTGCATTGAGCCGCAACACTTGACAGAGCGACAACGGATCAGCAGTACGTTAGGGCAGACCACTCTGGCGGTGGCAGCAGCACTGAAGCCCTCCCTTCGCACGCGCCGCCCGTCTCGTGCCGGTCGGTCTACAGCTCGCATCCACATCCACTCTGCATACTGCAGACAGAAGCGCATGTCGTCGATGAGTGCGTTCGTCGTGTTTTCACCGAAAGCCGCGGAGTCGTATCGTAGCTCTCCACGTGCAGACGGCATGGCCGGCAGCTCCATCAGCAGCAGCAACGTCAACAGCGAAGAAGACGACGAGGACGACGACGATGGAGAGGACGAAGCTGCGTGGGCACTGGAGCTGGAGGAGGAGATCGACCGCGCAGGTACAGTCACGAATGCATCCCGTGGCACTAACTGGTCTTTGTTACTCATTGCTGTTGTTATTGTTTGCAGGCACCAGAGACGCAAGCGGGGGCAGTATGGACGACTCGCTGCTGCTCTCGCAGGAGACCATGTCGCTGCAACTCGCGAAGAAGAGTGCTCCTAGGTATGCGAGCGAGCTGCCGCAGGAAGTGCTGGTGATCATCATGAGTTTCGGGCAAGTTGGTCGCGTCTGCAAGACCTGGAGCCTCGCCATGAGCACACGTACGTATTCTCGGCTTTATCTGCGCTCTGTAGCTCCATACAGCCGTTCTGCCTTTTTATTATTATTCAACGCGCTGACTATCATGGTTTCTTTGTCTCTTGCACGTACGTACAATATAGTGGCGCGACGGAAGTTCTCCACGCGGCTGGGCGAGATCCTGCTGCCGTACACACCTAGTGCACCACTTGTGGCTCAAGAAATTGAGTCTGAGCTCTTTGACGTCTACGGTCAGACGTACGTACCGCTCTTTGCTATAAAGAGCTCTTCGTTCTCACTATACAACTCTTCATTTGGCTGTAAGACTAATCCTTTTTCATCTATGTGTGTGGCTGTGCATGCGCTCACTGCAGCTTCGCGTTACCGAAATCGTACGGTCAGAAAGCCCGCCAGCTTCTATTTAACTTGAAAGACACACGCAACGCTGCGCTACGCGAGCGGCTGCTTTCGGGCGAGCTGCGCGCGCACGCGCTGGTGCGCATGAGCGCCGCCGACATGGCGAACCCGCAGCTGGTGCGACAGCGCAAAGAGTGGATCAAGAAGCGCACGCACGAAGTGATGCGCGACTCGCGCGAGCTCGACGGT
This sequence comes from Globisporangium spinosum, assembly GCA_023335535.1. Taxonomy (NCBI): domain Eukaryota; phylum Oomycota; class Peronosporomycetes; order Pythiales; family Pythiaceae; genus Globisporangium; species Globisporangium spinosum. The sequence goes on from JAADVN010000061.1 coordinate 4,035, forward strand.
TTCATGGAGTGCGACCTCTTCGAGTGCCGCAGTTGTGGGAGCGCGCGCACGCGGTATCGCCAGTACCGGCGCAAGGCGATCGTGGACCGCACGCGGATCATTGTGCTCTGCCTCTCGTGTCCATACACCTGGGAATTGTAACCTGCTACAAACAACCAAGCAAACAAAATAAAAGACACAAAACCAAAGAATGAGTGAATGAATTTGTATCCTCATGCTTCATTGAGAAATGGCCGCTTGCTCGTCAGCTTCCTAGCAGAACTCGCCATGTACATGATACACGAGCTCCACAGAAAATAGTGATCTACTTGCACGACCACGAGAGACAACTCAAAAATGTGTTGCTTGTCCAAGCAGCTGCATTGGACGCATATAAATTAGTTTAACCTTCGCACCAGCAGCAGCGCGCGATGAACAGCGTGTGACACTTTTTCTCTCTCTCTTTCTGTGTGCACTGCTGGTGCTCTTTTCCCTTTCTTTCTCGGTTGCTACCCTCACACAGTAGATGCATTTGACAACACAACTTCACACACTTTCACTTCCCTCGAGCAAACTTGATGGCGACAACAAAAAAAAGCTTTGGCAGTTTGGATCTAAAACCAAACTCCTCACTCTCCGTCGCTCGAGTACCCCTCATCGTCGTCGTCGTCGTCATCGGAGCTCGCGTGCGAGTCGTTGTCTCGATCATCAAAAGTGCGACCGTCGCGCATCTGCTGGAGACGGCGCTCGCGGCGCACGCGCTCTTGGTACACTACCGTGGCGATCATGCGCTTCGCGTCCATATTGTCCACGCTGTTGTCGCTGTACGAGATCTGCGTCAGCTTGGGACACACGAGCTTCCCGATGCTGCGGCCGAGCATCTCCATGCTCGCGATCGTGAGGTAGTTCATCTCGATGCCGAGGAAGCGCAAGTTGCGCAGCTGCCCGCTCTCCATCGCGTACAGAATGTGGTGGAAACTCGAATCCGTGATCGTGTTCCCGCCAAAGCAAAGCTCCGCGAGATGCGGCGCGCAGCCATCAGCGAGCGCGTGGCACACACTGCGAATACCGTCTTCGCCGATGAAGTTGCGCCGCAGGTCGAGACGCGTGAGCTTCGGACACACGCGCGAGCGGAGCATCTGCGCGACTTTTTGCGCGCCGTAGTCACCAAAGCTGTTCCCAGGAAGACAGAGCTCTTCGAGCTGCGGACAGCAGCCCAGCATCAGCGTGTTCAGCAATACGTCCGTCTCGCCGTCGGCTTCCTCGTTCGTGAACAAACACGTGATCCCCAACCGCGTGAGGCGGGGAAACGTGTTGATACGCAGCTGCTGCACCAGCGCCAGCACGATCTGCTCATGGTCGTCGTGCGTCACCACAAAGCGCTGCGGACAGTCGACCGCTCGCATCGACAGTTTCCCGAAAGTCATGCCCGACGACAACGACACGATCTCCAGGTGCTTCAAGTTGATACATTCGCGGAGGATGCACGCATTGCCGAATCGCGTCGCGAGTGCGATCTGGACAGCATTGCAGCTCAGCTGCAGGGATTTCACGAATAGAGGTGCCAGCTCACGCGCCGCGCGGCTGACACCTCGGCAACGCATGATCTCCTTGCCATTCACGTAACTCCACACGATGTTGTTTAGTTCTTCGTAGCCTCGAAACAGGAAAATGCCGAGATCCACCGACCGCCGAATCCGCTTGACGAGTCGTGCCGCGGGTTTCCCTTCCAGCACCGGCGCACCAGGACTCATCGTCGTGCGTTGCATCTCATCGGCGCTGCGCTTGTGCATCAGGTATCCGATGCCAGGAAGCGGTCGACCGATCCCTCCGAGCGGCGATACAGCGTCAGAGCTTGGAGGAGACGTTATCGGCACCAATGGAACTGCATATCCCGAAGCTGGATACACTGGAGTCGCTGGAGTAGTGCTTGCAACGGATGGAGAGCACGAGGATGGACCCCTCGATCGTCGAAGATGCGCATGACTTCCTCCAGTGGCAGCAGCAGTGGAGGCAGTCGATGCAGTTGTAGTCGTCGCTGTCGTTTCAGCCATCGGATTTCTCTTTCCAGGTGCGCTCCCCACGTTCTGTTGTCGGATCTTCTTGTTCACAATGCTCGCGGTCAGCGCTTGCACGCGTCGAGAGAGACTGTCCATGTTACTGTACTCCATCAGCGACGCCGAGTTCATGAAGATTAGCACCTCCAGTTTGCGCGCAAGCGCCCACGTCTTTGCCAATGCTGCCGCACTTAAGTCTGCTCCGCCGCCTGCACCTGCCGCACTCGCGCCGCCACTGCTGCCAGCCACTAGCTGTGCATTCCGCTTGAGCAACTGGCCGATGCGGCCGAGGATGTTGCGTCGCTGGATCATGTGCTCGCGTCGTTGCCAGGTCAGCGGCTTCGGGAGGCTCACGGCGCCAAAGAGCGCGTTGTTCGGGTGGATCCCTGGCGGCGGTAGGAACTGGCGCGCGTCCTCTTCGTCGTCATTCGCATTGCGCGCATTGTTGTTGTTGTTGTTCGCCGCCTCCATCGCTTCCACGTCTGGATACCGCACCACTTGCGTCGCCATTACTGCGTCTCGAGTCTTGTCGCCTAAGATAGGATGTTTTTCCCTATGCGTCGCTTTGAATTTAAAGCCACAGCCTTTGTGATACTGTACGGCCGCGCGCGCTCTCTCTCTCTGTGTCGCTGTCTCAACTGCAGCTCACTTTCTCAACTGGATCTGCTTGCCAGTTACGCGCTTCAAGCCGCCGCCCAATCCAGATCTGCTCGCACCGTTCGACCTCACCTCCCTCCCTGCACACACCCACACACACCCGCACAACCTCACGACCGTCAGCGTGCCTTCAGCAAGGTTCCAGAAGCCTCTGTTAGCACTGGGAGATCCTCCCTCGCACAGCCACCGCTTCCTCGTCAATGGCTCGTGCTCGTGCTCTGGGGCTTCCTCTGAAGGCTTCCGCCGCTTGCTTGCTTTGCTGCGTGCGCTTGGAGCAGGCTTTTCGGCGAGGCTGCGTATTTATGCTCGTCCGATTTGCCCTTTTTCTGGTCAAATCGTGGGCTACTGTGGTTGCGCGTCATCTCGCCTCAATGGCGCTAAAATCGTGGAATAACCTTAAAGGAAGCCGAGGTTTTACTCGGATGCTAAGAGGTTGTTTTGCTGTTCTTCTGGTGAGGTCGAAAGAAAAAGCGGCAGCGAGAGGAGAGGCGACGTGCTCGGGTGTGGGAGCTGGAGCCGCGTACTGTGACCAACTTCATTACTGGACTCTACCTGCGACGTTTGACGCTTGAAAGGGCAAACTCCCAGAAAACAAAGCGAAAAACGCATTGAACGTCCTCCGATTTGCCATACGCGAGTGACTGAGAGAGAGAGAGCAACGTCCAGTAAGCAGGATGGCTGGCAGTCATATGCCCGATACATTCTACGTAAGTTTAAGGCTAATGGCCGCAACTCCTTTTGTTTCCGAGATGGAACCCAGGTTTGGTAGTTGCGCATTTTGTTAACAGTAAATCTGTACGCTTGCTTGCCTTCTTTGTTGCGGGCAAACAAACGCCAGCAGCAAGGTTCTACTTGAATGCACGGTGTCTTTTTTTGTTTTCCATCACATTGTAGAAGCACTCCCCACCAACCACGTCAAAGCAAATAGTGTGGACTTTGCTTGGATTTCGCGTCGTGGTCAAACGAATAAGCTCCAGATCAAAGCAATGAGATGATGGCGATGACGAACTAAGCTGGGGTACGAAGTATCCGTTGTGCTAATACCGGTTTGGAACGAATCAAAATATCGGTATGGTTCGACAGCCTATTTTGGCCCAAGTCGACGTGTCCACCTCAAGAAGACAGCGCGCTTGAGATCCAAATGTCTACTTACTTATTGCTATCAATATAATACCATTCCCCCATTTCAAAAGCTGCCTACAAAGCGTTGGATGCGAAATGGAGCAAACGCGACGTCTCCTCCTCCATACGCGTCCACAGCAGCCACCTTCAGCAGCAGGAACGGCGGCAGATCCGCGTCGGCCAGAGCACTTTCCGCGCTATCCATAGCCGCCTTGCTCCTCGTCACCATCTCGAAAATGCTGAACAAGTGCAAACGACACCAAATCACAATAGTTCATGAAAGGCAGCAAAATACGCACTTAGGCACCACCCAGGTCGTAATACAGTTTCCATTGGCCACGCACGCACCTCATGGAGAGGTCTTTGTCTTTCGCTCGACTCTTCCGCGCATCGAGCGATAGAAAAACTCGCTTGTCGTGCATCAGCGCCTGGATTTCGACTTGGTACTTCATCTGACATCCAAACAACTCAGATCAGTCAGTCCCCCCGACGCCCACAAGAAACCTCCGAGCCTAGACTGCCGCAGCACACACCTGAATAAACGTGGCGATGGGGTCCACACTCTGCAGCTCCTTACTCAGCGGGACGCCGACCTTGCTCCACGCAGTAAAGTTCTCTGGGACGACTTGCAACGGCCCGCCTCGTGTCGCCTCTCTTGCCAGCGACTTCATCTGCAGAGGCGCTTCAAGTCTCTGAGGCTCGAGGCTGTACGCGCCTAGTCCGCCGCCGTTTGCGAGCCTCAGCAGCGTGAAGCGGTAGTTGCGCAGTTCGTCGCGCTTTGACGATTGAAGCAGTTTGAAGATCTCCACGAGCGCTAGCGCCCCGAGGATCGTCGCGATGGGGAGGAAGTCGGCTCTTTCTCCTGGGAGCAGGCAGCGCAGCGAGGTCTGGTACCAGAGGAGCCACATACGCATGCACGCGTGCCTGGATGTTCACGAGGCTCTGGAGAAAATGACAGTGCAGCCTCTCGATCTTGTTCGAATCAAACGCAATGGGTTGCACGCGCTTGCAGACTTGCAGCAAGTGGGCGGCGCTCGCGGCTTCAAAGTTCTTGAGGATCCCAGCGAGGGTGCGCGGATTCGAGTGGAGGCTGAACTAACTGGATTACGACGCGACTTTCGCGACGAGCTTGCGACGCTCGTCCACTACGAATCCCAGCGAGTGGTGGAGCGTTGTTACCAATATAACATGATATACTACGGTAGAACAGTGAGCTCCTCATACCTGGAGGAACTGGAATCTCGAGAGAATCGGCGATGATACACGCTGTTGAGACGATGAGCTGTATCTGGCCCGGGCTGGTCTCCAGGTCGATGCAGAGCAACCCGGTGTTCTCATGAACTGGACCGTTCTCATCGCTGTTGTCGAGACACTGCAGCAGCAGCATGGGAATCAGCTCGCAGATTTTCCAAGCTTCGACCAGACAGCTCTCGAAATTGGTCGCGTCGTATTCATGCTGGACGACGCTCCAGACTCCCCACAGAGCTACTATACCAGTCGCCGCCGCGGAGAGAACGCTTGTAGACTTTGCGACTGCGGTTGAGAATGCGTCGACAGCAAAGCGATGCTGTCGCAAAAGACGAATCGGAAAAGCGCCTCACTCCTGTTCACGATCGCACCGACTTCGAAATCCGCAAAGCTGTTGGGAGCATTTGCACCGTTCGTACCGCCGGATGGAACTCCGTTGATAGCGGAAAGTGGTCAAACGCGAACAGCTGCGCGTCGCTCTTCTTCTCTTTCGGGATGAGCGATTCGCTGAATGGCTCCGACACATCGGGGCTGAACACGCGGACGCAAGCGGTCTGCGCACGCTAGTCACTGGAGAGAAACGGCTTCTCGAACACTCGGCGCTGGCTGTCGACCCAGAGCTTTTCCTGAAAAAGGCAATCAGTATGCGTTCTATACGTTCGTACTCGCACTACCTTCATGAAGGCGACACACAAGAGCCTACTCACCTCCAAAGTCAGCGAGTCGCAGCACACAATGTGCGCTTTACTCCATGCGTCGTGGTGCTGTCTCGTGCAGCTCTTGGTCCCCATCATGGAGCAAAACTCGAGCTTTGCAGCCGGGGAATGATTAGCGACGAACCCGAGGAGCGCGTTCTGCGTGGACTGACCCTGACCCGCGTCCTGTGGGGCAAAGAGCACTCGGGCATTGAGACCTACTTCGCCAATTAGCTCGTCTTCAATTTGCTGTTGTGCTCCTCCATTGTCATTGTTGCTGCTGCTGGCGGTGGTAGCGCGCTTAGCGATTCGGACGTGAGCCTGCGCTCCAATCCCAAGACACAAGGCATTCTTGAGCAGCTCTACATGCGTCGCCTCCATCCCAACGGAACACGGCACCGTTTGCTGGATTCGCCGCAGGAAACTAGTGCCAAAGAGCGCGATCAGAGCGTTTTCGCGCGTCGGCGTCGGGGTCGCAAACTCAAAAAACGGGCTGCGATTGCTGTTGCTGTCGCTGTTGTTCCGAGCCTCAGGTGGGAGAATGCTCAGCAGGTCAAAGTAGAAAAATCGGCTCTGCGGGTGGACAGGAGCGCCCATCTTGCCTGAGAAGAGAACGAACTGGTATTAAATCCCCCACCACTAGTATTAAACAATGATAGGCTAACACACAACAGACCTGCGAACTTCATGACGTGGATCGTTGCGTAGCCTGCGGTCATGGCGCTCAGCGGCTGGAACTCGGACACCGGACAGCGGAGGAGGCTTCGCATGAGACTCTCGTCTGGCTCAAGGGTCTGTTTCTCTCTGTTGCTGCCCTTGTTCTGCTCTACTTGGGTGTTCTTCACACCAACAGAGTTCAATCACACGGCCGCTGTACTCTCGTCGCTGCAGGAAATAGGAAGAAGAAGCACCACAAACCATTTCGCGGAACTCGCGAGCGAGCTCCAGCATCTGTTACAGGTGCTCGAGGTTGTTGCTCTCGGGATAGACCCGAACTCCTGCCGGAAGCCGTAGAGCCCCTGCATCGCCAGGTGGACAGCGCTCGCCGCGCTCTCTATGGCAATGGCCACACAGTCGATAGTCGCACAGTCAATGAGATCCCATATACAGCCGACCAGCTCTTAGAGAGTGCGAACTTACGTACTTTGAGTGCTTGTGCTCTCCATGGGGAATGCGATAACCCCTGGATCGATGATACGCTCGCGGAAGCTGCAGTGAAATGCTGCGGTCGAGCTCTGTCTCTTAAGTTTCTGCATGCGCGTCGCCTGCTTCACGCGGCTCCGAAAGTCCTGAGCTTCACTCTCGCTCTTGGCGGCGGACGCCGGAAGGCGAAGTTGGACGCAGGTAGGCGAGATGGTGGACTCCACTTGGCACACCGACGAGCTTGAACGGTCCTCAACCATAGAGGCGTCCAAGTCGCTTGAGTCATCTGAGACAGCAGCATTCCGAAGATGAACCGAGTCTCCTGGACCGAGTGCCGAGGCGACATGCGGCTCTTTCACAAACAGCGTGACGGTGGCGTTGCCGCTGGTCATCTGCGAGCGCTTCGTGAGCGCGCGGAACTCCACGAGCGCGTGCTCGTCCTCGGCGATGTGCTGCTGTGGAAAGTCCGTGGACAGGAACCTGAGCGTGCTTCTGCTCTCCGCGAGCACAAACCCGATGGGCGGCGGCTGCACGCGGCAGAACTCGTTTTACGCGATGAGCTCTCCGCGACTGAACTGGGAGCTCGAGAACACGACCACCTGGTATCGTTGTCGAGCCACGTGCGCCAGCCATTTAGTTTGGTATCGAGGCAAGGGCTACAGTAGACAGCGGATTATCTTAGCAAGCGGAGGGTAGCCTCACACGGTAGTTGAGCAGCAGGTCGAGTGTCAGCGTTCCCGGGATCGTGCGGACGTCTGCGAACGGACTGAGCTTGGCCTTCGGTTTGCCGTGGTCTCCCTCGCGCAGCAGGAACTAAGGTCCCTTGCCAAAAGTTAGAGTCCCCTTGATACTTTTGCCACTCACACTTGATACCAAAGTGTCAGGTGCTCAGCACTCTCTTGCCGCTCACATTGGTGGCAAAGTCCTCTTCGCGCACGAGGTCGTCGTCCAGCAGCGTCAGGCGCTGCGCTCCCGTCAGCGCGAGGCACTTGGTTGAGTGGGAAGAGGGACAATTTGGTAGCAAACTCAATAATATGTGAGCGGAATCCATTGGCGGTATCACAGGCTTCGCGTTATTAACACACCGATCTCAACGCCGACGCCTCGGAGCCCAACCACGAGCACGTGCAGCAGCGCGACCTGCTCCATTCTGTCCTTTCATCCAAAACCACACACATACATAGAGACAAGCACAGCTCAGTTACTCGAAGCGCACGCACTAGATCTGCTTTCAAATGCAGCGGAGACATATGTGGCAGCGCCGAACATCGTGCGCTGGCGGCGGAAGTAGGGCTCCGCCATGGATTTTGGATTTTCGCATTGTTGAAGTCGTTACTTTAGCTCCACGACTTTTCGAGCGCATCACACAAAACGTGCTGGTGAGAAAACAATTGTGGGTCGTTTTTCCGTGAATCCCACAAAAAATGAATGACCTCTTGCTCTACAAAGAGCTTTTTTAGTGTTATGTAAAAGTGTCCTCGAACCCTCTTTTATGTCCGGAGAGCACACTCAGCTCAAGTAGAGAGGCTACTATTTAGATATTTGCTCTAAAACTGCGCTTTTGCAGCCATTATGGATGTTTTTCACTTTTTGCGGACTTTTTCGTTTTGGTGCAAAACAAAAATCCTTTTCCATAATTTAATCCAAGTCAAATGGATTTTCGTTTTGCACCAAATCGCGGACTTAGCCGCGATTGTTGAGAATTTGAGGATCTTATTGTTTGATCTTTGCGGACTTATTTTTTGCCAACAATGTGTTTTTTTTGCCACGTGTTGTGCCAATCTCAACAGGCTGAACAGGCTCAGGCTCTTTACTTCAGTCTCGCAAACACAGCAAGCCAGATCAATCGCAACATGCAGATGCGGCAGCGCGCGGTGAAGGGCGACGTGGACGATGTGGGGGCCCACGCCGAGGGCCGCGACGGAGAGCTCACGCGCTCAGCCAGACGCGCGCTCAAGCGCGTGGACGTCTACCCCAAGATGCACCGCGAGTTCAAAGTGCAGACCGAGTTTGGCGCCACAGGTAGGAGGATATGCTGAGCTTGAACCAGCAGGGACAGGCTCGTGCGCGGGTGTGCTGTTCTGTTCTGTGCTCTGTGTTCTGTGTCTGAATGCTGCTGTGGATTATATACTGACTGCTGTACCACTGGGTGTGGGTGTGTGTCTGTGTTGCTAGTGTCGGTGGTGGCGGGCATCGTGATGCTGATCCTGTTCCTGTCCGAGTTCCGCGCGTACATGAGCGTGAACACGCACGAGCACATGGTCGTGGACTCGAGTCTCAACGAGAAGCTGCAGATCAACCTCGACATCAGTTTCCTCGCGATCAACTGCAAAGGTGCATGCGCAAGTAACTGCAGGGTGCTGTTATAACAGAGCTCTCACCATGCGTGTCCTCTCTCTCTCTCTTTCTCTCTTTCTTTTGCTCTCAACAGACGCGCACATCAACGCGATGGACGTGGCGGGGGATCTCCAGATGAACATGCACCAGACGATCAAGAAGATGCGTCTGGACGCGAATGGTAACCCGATCGGTCGTCCCATCACCATGGGTGTGGCGGCAGAGCAAGGCGCGACAACGCCGCCGCCAGGGTACTGTGGTTCGTGCTACGACGCCGTGCACCCCGCGGGCAAGAAGTGCTGCAACACGTGCGACGAGCTGAAAGAGGCGTACATTGCAAGCGACATGTCGCTCGAAGACGCCGAGGCGAAGGAGCAATGCGTGCGCGAGAGCTTTGCGGACGAGCAGCTGGCGGAGGAGGGCGAGGGCTGCCGCTTCCAGGGCAAGATGATGGTGAACCGCGTGGCCGGCAACTTCCACGTGGCGCTCGGCAAGACGTTCCACCGCGAGGGGCGCCTCGTGCACCAGTTCCGACCGGGCCAGGAGCTCACGTTCAACGCGAGCCACACGATCCACAGCCTCTCGTTCGGCGAGCCGTACCTGGGACAGGTCGGCTCTCTCGACGGCACCGGCAAGATCACCGAAAGCAGTGCGTGTCGCTGTTGAGCTTTCTGTCGCTAGAGGTTTGAGTTCTATGCATACGTAGATTGACTCACACGTGCGGTTTATTGTTTCCTTGTGATCAGTTGGCGGCGTGTTCCAGTACTTCATCAAGGTCGTGCCGACGATCTACAGCGACATTTCGTCCAAAGTGCACTCGTACCAGGTTCGTCCGCGCCTGATTGTATTGACGAGTACCAATGCACCCCTCACAGCTCTCTCGAACATGCTTTTGTCATTGTATCAGTTTTCGTACACGCAGCAAGCGCGCTACTTGGATCCGTACGGCCAGCTCTCGGCTCTCCCAGGTACGATGTCTGTTTGTCTCCATCATCATGGAATGTGTGTATTCTTGCAGCTTGGCTGACTCTTCCATTCGTACATTTGCTGCGTGCTTGCAGGCGCATTCTTCGTGTTTGACTTGTCGCCGTTTGTTGTGAAAGTGGACAACGACCGTGTGCCGCTCACGCACTTCCTGACCAACATCTGCGCCATCGTCGGCGGTGTCGTCTCGGTACGTGGTTTTATGGCTGACAAAGTATTCAATGCAAAGAGTACTAACTGGAATGGTTGTTTGTTGCGTCCATGATCATGATGGCTGCAGATCGCTGGTTTTGTGGACTCGTTCATGTACAATTCGCTCAACGTGCGTCGAGGCGCGGGCGCGTCCGCCTCCAAGTTTGGTTAGATGTCAGCAGAGCCGAATCGTTTGCCGGTTGTAGTGCACCACGGAGCATTTGCGTCGTCTGTCGTACAAAGAGCCCAGACGCACCGGTATCCAGCCAAGCAGATAGAGGTTTGAGCAAACCCGATCTGATCTGTCGGCTTTCTGAAGGAAAGAGACGACGCGTTTTTGCCATCATGACGTTACGGAAATCGAGTTACGTTTGCATTTGAACTGTCAAAAATCAACAAAACAAATCAAGGGGATTTGTGTACCTATTTGTGTTCTCACGGTTCACTTGGCTTGCATTCACTTTTTGAATTGTCAAACAACAAACAACAAACGAGCATCCCGCAAAAAGGCAAAAGCAAAATGGGCGATCTGCGCAACAGTCGCGCGCGCCTCAAGACGCTGCTCAAGAGCGTCCAGTACCCGCATCTGCACGCCACCAGGTACATGTGCGCATGACCGCTCAATGTATCTACTCATGTGCTGACTCGCGTGTGTGCCCTGTCTCTAATTGTGTGCAGCCTGGAGAGCGCGAGCGTGAAGGACCTGCTGCGCATCCTGCACTTTGCGCTCCTCGACTACTCGCGCGCTGTGGCCGCGTTCATCCAGAGCAAAGTGAGTGGTCCATGCGTGGCTCTTCATGCTGCTGTTTATGCGTAAATGTAGCTAACGTTGTGTACCGCTAGGGCTACGACCTGTACGGGAAGACGGACGCGCGCTTCGTCGACAGCGCGTTCCGCCTGCTGCGCGACGAGTTCAAGTACTTCCCGTCGCTCAACTCGACGCAGTTCCTGTCGGAGCACTACTGGGAGCGCAAGCTCAACCTCGTGTCCGACATCCTGCAGTTGGTGCTCGCCAAGCACGACGAGAGCGCGTGGCTCAAGCGCCAGCAGGACGCCGTGTGGACCAAGCCGAGAGAGTGCGTTGTGTGTTGCTGAGTGCTGATTAGTACTGCTGTTATGCGCGCGCATGTGCTGGGCCTCATCGTATGACTTTTTATCTACATGACATTGTTTAACGCTTTGGCACAGGCCAAAAGGTGCGCCGACGCGCGTTGAGAACCACATCCTGCCACCGCACTCACAAGAGAAAGCTCCAAGTCACGCGGCTTCGGTCCTGCAGCTTCTTCGTCATAACCAGAGCAAGTCCAATGCACGACGGCTGGAAGCGCCAGATAACACTTCTGCACGGTCAGTTGGTGGTAGCCGTCGTGGCTCAAGCGGCGCAGACACTCAGTCCCCAGAGCGCCAAAGCAATGAGAGAAGGGCGAAGGATGCTTGGAATGCGAGTGCACAGCAGCAATCCCAGCCAAATGGCGAGACGCACAGTCGCAAGGTATGGCAGCTTGTAAGCCTTTACTGTTCTCCTAGTTTGGCGTACTCACTGTCGTTGCGCATGCTCTACAGAAGCGTGTCACATTTGATGCTGAGAGCAATGACATGAAAGACGATCGTACCAACCCTTTTTACAGTCCCAGCTACGAGACAGCAATAGACAGCAACAACAGCTCCAGCAGAACGACAGACACAGACCCCGCTGCGGAACATCTAGAGCGATCCCGCCTGACAGCTTTAAATACCGCAGAGTTGGCAGAGGTGGGCTTCTGTTTTATTTCTATAGCAGCTAGGATGCGAAAAGAGATTGGTGAAGTGCTAACTTACTCCTGTCCGCATCGATCGTAACTGAATGCACAGACCCTCACAGCGCTCAGCAACCAGATCGCTAGACTATCAAGCGCGCTCACGACGAAGATCACGAGTGTCGAGGAGCGCCTGAGCCGGCTGGAGAGCCAAATGCACACGTTCTCGACAACTTCCAACCAGCAGCATCAGACGGAAAGGAAGATGCCACTCGCTGATACCTCCAACGCTGAAGACGACAAGGAGAACCAGATCGAAAACCAGTGGAGGCCGCCGCAGGGTAGACAGCCGTCCGAGGCAGCAAACAGACTGCGCTTCCAGATCGAGTCGTGCTCGTGGCCGCCAAAGCCGTCGGCGTTTGCTCGAGCCTAGCACGATGTTGCATCGTACAGCATAACCAGAAATGACGGCTGCGGTTTTAATGAGAAGTCTCCTGAAACACTTTGCAGAGATTAGATAGTAGACTTGAGAAAAGTATGTTGATCTAAAAACGCCTTGATTGAACAGCAAAACCCACTTTTCAACATCTGACTCGACACTAGACTTGAAAAATGTAGGAACATATCTCAAAGTTTGAGTGTCTGTTCCAAAGTCCAAACGAAAAAGTTGCTGCAAAAATGAAGAGCTCCGACGAAGAAGACGATGGCGTGGAGTGGCTGGAGGCGGACGCTAGCGCTAATGGTGGAGCAGTACAAGCAGCAGTAGAAGACGACGAAGAGGAGGAGTTTGAGTACTCGGACGAAGAGCAGGACGACGCAGAGGGTGTGGACTGGGAGGACGTCGCGGCAGCTCCAAGTTCATCCAAACAGCCACAAGCAACTGCAGCAAAAGCAGCAGCTGAGTCACCACAGCGTGTCCCAGGTGATCAAGAAGCAGACGCTGAGCTAAGAGACGAAGATGGGAGTGGCGGTGACGACGGCAATGGCGATGACGATGGCGATGAGACGTACGAAGAGCTCAATGAAGATGAAGATGAAGATGAGGATGAAGCTGCGGAGAGCGAAAGCGATTCCGATGACGAAGATGATGATCGCGACGACGAGCAGACGCTGACGGATCTGCAGAAAGTGAACTGGGACCAGGTGAACCAGGTGCTGCAGCAGGAAGCCCTAAAAGCCGCCAAGAAGCAACAGCAGCAGACGAAGAAGCGCAAGGCGGCGCGCATGTCGAAAGCCGACAAGGAGCGCGAGCTGACGCTGCACCAGAGCCACCTGCTGCTGCTGCTCGCGACGCACCTCAAGTGGAACGCGCTCTGCGAGTCACCAGTGCTGCCCGGGCTCCTGCTGTCGCTCACCAGCGGTGAGAGCGCGTTCGACTTCTACGTCGAGATGAAGCGCCACCCGCTCAAGTACTCGCTCGAGATGCTCGTGCGGTGGTTCAACCGGCACTTTCGCGTGCTTTCGGCATCCGAAGCTGCTGCTGTTGCGTTGGATGATAGTGATCAGGACACAGAGCACGGTAATGGACACGGTTGGAGCGAGCTGCTGACCGAGTCCAAGCTGATGCACGTCTTCTTTGAGCGGAAAGGTCGCGACTACGAACTGGCGGTGCTCTTCACGGCGCTCTGTCGCGCGCTCCGTCTCTACTGCCGCTACACGTGCGCACTCGATGCGTTGCTGATGCAGCAGAGCAAGGCGTTTGAGGCTGCTTCTGCGTCGCCCAGTGGTGCTAGCAACGGTACTCATGGCAGTCGTGGTGCTCGCAGTCGGAAGCAATCACGCACGCAATCAGGAGCAACAGAGGCAGCAGAACAGAATGCGAGCGTGGAGATCGCGTCAACTCAGAGCTTCTGGGTCTGGACGGAAGTGTACGACGAGAAGAGGAACGCGTGGATCAACGTCGACGCGATTCGGAAGATCGTCGGGCAGTCGCGGGAGATTGAGGCGCTGCGAGGCAAAGGCGCGCCGTTCAGCTACGTTGTTGGCATCACACACACGGAGCGGCTGGTGGATGTGACGCCTCGATACGCTGAGAAGTGGAGCAAGAGTATGCGGTTCCGGATCGCCGACAAATGGATGGAACTTACAATTGAAAAGCTGAACGCCGAGGCGGCGAGCAAGCGGAGGCAGACCATTGGCTACGACCCATTCATCAATGCTGCTGATGGCGAACGAGTAGAAGACAAGCTCCTGGCTCAAGAAAAGCGAAAGCTGCTGGCGATGACCGAGTCAGAGGAGATGCCCACGAGCATCGAGGGCTTCAAGAAGCACCATCTGTACTGTCTCGAGCGCCACTTAGGACGGTTCGAGTGCGTTTACCCTCGCAAAGCGATCGGGATTTTCAAAGGGCAGCCGGTGTTTCTGCGCAAGCACATCCAGGTCACACGGTCGAGGTACCAGTGGCTGCGGCTCGGTCGCGAAGTGAATGACTCGGAGCGCGAGAAACCTGCCAAGTGGTACAAGAAAGGAAAGCAGAACAGCAGCTCGGGAGCGCAGGATTCAGGGGACGACAGCGATAATGAAGGTAGAGGTGGTGGCTCTCGTGGCAGTAACAGAGACGGCGCACGCGCAATGTTTGGAGTGTGGCAGACGAGCGCGTTCGTGTCGCCGCCAGTAGTGAATGGCATCGTTCCGAAGAACTCGTACGGCAACATCGAGATCTGGAGCCAGGCGCACGTGCCTCGCCACGCTGTGCACCTGCGGCTGCCTCGCATCGAGAAAGTGGCCCAGCAGCTCGGCGTCGATTTTGCGCAGGCGGTGGTCGGCTTTGAGGTCAAGAACGACCGCAACGTGCCAATGTTCGACGGCATTGTGGTCGCGGAGACGGCGCTGGAGATGTTGGTGGACGCGCACGCGCACATACAGCAGAATACGATCGAGAAGGCGATCGAGAAGAACCAGCAGCTCATCGCGAAGCGCTGGGAGCGCGTCGTGCAGCGCCTTCTGCTGCGTCAGCGGCTCGAAGACAACTACGGAGCTGTTGCGGACAGTTGTCCTATGAAGCTGTCCTAATGTTATATTTCTTTTCTAATTGAATCCCGTATGTCGTGATACCTCTTAAATGTGGTCAAATCCCGATAGAATCTCCCGGACGGGCGACATCAACGAACATTTTAGGTCCACTATGCAATCGAACATGTCAAAATCCCGATTAATCTACCGAACTCAAATAGAAAATACCGGTAATTGTGAACTTTCACCAGTTTACCGAAATCATGCCGCCTCGGTTTTGACCACTTGTGGCGAGCAATTACTTTTGCAAAACTTAAGTTGAGAAGGGAGTATTTGCCCTAAAATTGCCCTAGAAGAAAAGAATTGTTTCGGAACAAATAGAGCCACGTCTAGTATTGCGGTCAGTACGAAATCTCCAGCTCTCGGCTGCACCTCCACTGTTAAAAAGCGCCCTACTTTACTCAAGACAAAAAGGGAGATGGGACGCCATCTTGCCACTCATTCAGGCTTACTCATCCAAACACTCAACCAAAAAGCTGAGCCAAGTCAAAGAGAGAGAGAAAGAGAGAGAGAGTGAGCGTGCGTGACGCGTTCAAGGTCACTCGGCAAATTGCCCTCCGCCCCCGAAAGCGCCAAGCAGCACACCACCGGTACACAAGATGCGAGGACCGCGCTGTTTCGCGATGACGACGCGCTGGCGACCGTGTACTCCAGCGGCAGCACCAACACCATCTGTCGCAGCACGCCTCTCGTCATGCGCTGTGAAGAGCGTTCGTTGTGCCTCTTTCCTGGGAGTGCGGTCGCTCAGCAGCAGCGGCAGCAGTGCAAGCGCGACAGCAACCGACTGGAAGAAGCGCGTGGAGCAGGGACCGGGCTTTGCGGACTTTCTCAAAGTGAGCAGCTCGTCTTCTGGCGGCAGGCTCGTCGTCCCTTTTGAGGGCGATGGTGATGACGATGACGAGATGCGCCGCCCTACGCCCGAGGAGTCTCTCCAGCAGATTCACGACATCCTGCAGCAGATCAGAGAAGCGGTACGTTCGAGCACCCCGTTGCACATCGGTTGCCTTCGTGTTGCTGATCAGTTCACGTGTGTACTATGTGTATTGTCACAATGCAGGAGCACATGCAAGTGCGCACGCCCAAGCTCGTCGATCGCTTTGGTCGCGAGCACACGTACTTGCGCATCTCGCTGACCGAGCGCTGTAACCTGCGCTGCCGCTACTGCATGCCGGAGGACGGCGTGGATCTGCAGCCGCAGGACAACTTGCTATCAACGCCCGAGATCATTCGCTTGGTCAAGCTCTTTGCAGCTGCAGGTGTGAACCGAATCCGCTTGACTGGCGGCGAGCCGCTTCTGCGCCGCGATTTGGTGGACCTGGTCGCGCAATTGCGCGCGATTGACGGCATCAACTCGGTCGGCGTGACGACGAACGGCATCGTGCTGCAGCGCAAGCTCAAGGTGTTGCAGGACGCAGGCGTCGACAGACTGAATATCAGTTTGGACACGCTGCATCCCGACAAGTTTGTGAAGATCACGAGACGGCAGGGTTTCCAGCGCGTCATGGACTCGATCACAGAGGCGCAGGCACTTGGGTTCTCGCCCGTGAAGATCAACTGCGTGGTCATGCGGCACTTTAATATGGACGAGATCGTCGACTTTGTCGCGTTCACGGAGAAGATGGCAGTCGACGTACGCTTCATCGAGTGGATGCCGTTCGACAGCAACAAGTGGAACGATGAGACGTTCGTGTCCTTCAAGGAGATGATGGCGGTGATCCGCGAGAAGTACCCGATGGTCGAGAAGCTGGAAGACGACCCGAACGACACGTCCAAGGCGTTCCACGTTCCTGGCTTCAAGGGGCAATTTGGCTTCATCACCTCGATGAGCGAGCACTTCTGCGGCTCATGCAATCGCCTGCGTCTCACAGCAGATGGCAACCTCAAGGTATGTCTCTTCGGCAACTCGGAGGTGAATCTGCGCGACGCGATGCGCTACCAGGTCCCAGATGACGACATCCGAGACATAATCGATGTGGCTGTGAAGCGAAAGAAGTTTGCGCTTGGAGGGCATGGCGACATGTACGGAATCTCCAAGGCGAAGAACCGTCCGATGATTCTGATCGGAGGCTAGGCTAGACCCGTGTTCGTTTTGCTTCTGGTGTCGAAATGTTGTGAATGTGTATTGTACGTGCCAATAGAGTTGTTCTTCTTTGCCGTTGCCGTTGATACACTCTTCCCTTCCACCGGACCAAGGCGGAGTTAATAATGCACAACCTGTCACCAAACGCGATTGAGGAGAACTTGTCAAATGCGCATCAAGACACACTATCATTCGAGCACATTCAACCTCGACGCATGAAAATGAAGCCTCAAACATTATGTGAAAGCCGATGAGGACGCTTGCAACCCTGTATTTAATGGGAATACAATGAAGAGTATCTTGCGCGCTGACGTGTCTTCACGTGCACTCCTTCCTCCTGCTCACAAGACTGGACAAGCGTTGACACTTTGTATCTTGACACGGAGTAATTAATCTTCACGCTTGAATAATTTTCTTGATCGAGTTAAAATGCAGCCCCTTCTCTTTGTCTTTCTGTTCTTGAGCATCTTCTCGCATGGAAAAATGAGCGCAGAATGGGGTGCTCACTCACATAACCGTCGCCCCATAGGTCTCGCCCAACACATTAGTCCTACAAGTAATAAAACGCAGTGTGTTGCCGATCAGTCAACGCTACAATAACATCGCGATCTTCACAAATGGCTAAAGAACACCAAACTTACATCCGACATTCTACCTCCAGGGGACCTCTTCTCACCTGCAGCTAGTTTGGAATCTCTAAACATTCATTCACGTTATTAGCTTCATAGCAGTAGATGAACGCAATCAGATCTCATCGTGGAAGCTTACCTCTGAAAATCATCACCACGACGTCGATCACTCGGACTGTTGCTGCCAAAAACAAGCAGTACAAACAGAACAATCAGCATTATTCCGTCTTCATTAAGTTCTTCGGAGCAGAAGCTAGTCAAACGAACCTTCGACGAGAATTCGAGTGTGAGCGTGAGTTGCGGCGTGGGCTACAGTGGTTACCAAAAAGATTTTAGCAGAGCAGTCACCATCAAAAAATGGAGGAACGTATCGAGCTCATTTGCACAACGTACGATGGTGGCGCTTCTCGCATTTGCTCTGGAGTCTTACGTCGCTGCTGAGCGAAGAGCACTGCGATCTCGCGTCCTTCAAAGGTTGTGCGATCCATTTGGTACTTGATCTCACGCGCATCTCGCGAGTCGTTAAACCTGAGAAAACAGAAACAGCACAAAGTATGAGCTACGTGACATCGTTCACATACACACATCAACAATGTTTTCCTGCACTTACTCGATGAATGCAAAGCCCCGCGGCTGGCTCGTCGAGTAATCTTTCGGCAGATACACGTCGCGAATGTCGCCCTCCCGTCTGGAGAACGCGCGTCGAAGTCGCTCGGGCGTCGTGTTGGGACTCAGATTGCGCACCAGTAGGCTCTGCGGCTGCGGTCTTCCCCCTCCGCCTCCTCTATTACCGCCGTACCGTCCTGAAGCTCCACCTCCGCCCCGAAAATCCCGTCCACGTGGCGATCGTGAGCGCGAGCGACGCGAGTCGTTGTTGCGCTCTCGACTGCGACTGCGGCTGCGACTGCGACTGCGACTGCGACTGCGACTGCGACTGCGACTGCGACTGCGACTGCGACTGCGACTGCCGCGATTCCGGACATTACGGCCACCACCACCACCACCACCTCCTCCAGCAACGCCACGATTTCTCTCTCTTGAGCGCGACGTCGAGTACGGGCGACGTTTCTTGAGTCCGGACCGTGATCGCGATCGAGAGCGCTCACGGCGGTTCGTGCTCTGGCTGCGACTGGCGCTGCGACGGCGCGGCGAGGTAGAGCGGCCCATGCTGCGCGGAAGAAGACGATAAAGAGAGACGCACTTGCTTGCTGTAAGGGCGCGCGTGCGTGTGCGTTTGGTAGACTGACTGATAGACAGACTCTCAGTGAGTGAGAGAGAGGGAGGTGGCGAATGCGGAAATGGCACTTTCCTGTTGTGCCAAGTGCAAGTGCGCGCATTGCGAGCGCGCCTCTTGAAGGTTCCATACAAACTTCAAGATCCAAACACCAAAAGGAAAGGAACGAACGCAAAAGGGAAACTCGCCTATGAAAGAGAATATTGCACTATGCTATGCATTTGAGGAAGTTAGGTAGTCTTCATCACTGGTGTGCTGGAGTACAACTCCATAGTGGAGAGAACCTCCCATGAAATGAGTACCAGCAGTAACGTGGAAGAAGTTAGCTATCCAACGAGGACTCCATTCGGATTTTTGTGCTTGCGAGATTCCAAGCAATGGGGAACATGGTTGCGCGCCGAGCTGGCCGCATTCAGGTGCGTACCTCGTGACGCTCTTCCACCTCCCCAACCGCATCTTCTACTCGCACCTGATGAACATCGATGTCCTGCGCCTCCAAACCACGATGCAGAGCGCGCTCCTGTACGCCTCGATGGAGCTCTGTTCCTTGGTGGTGCTGATGATCATCTCGGGGTCCACCACCTAGCGTTCGTGCTGGAGAAGCAGGCATGCGCGTCCAGCTCAAGCTCGTCTTCTGGCTCCTCTTCGTGCTGCAGTCAACGCTCGTGCACCTAGGTAAGGACAATTTGGCGAGAACTATCTCAAAGCTGTCAAAGTGTCACGTACCTATGCTGAACGAATTCTGTGACATCTCTCATAGACGCGGGCTATTCCTTCAAGTTCGAGTGGCTTCACGTGTCGCCTTGAATACATTTGCCAGCTTCAGCTTCATAAGCGAACACCACTTGGCTCGAGAGTGTATTCGGGAGCTTTATACAGGGGGAGAGAAGCTACAATGCCAAACTACAGTTGATTAGCGTCATCATCTACGAGCGCGGACGCTTGCGCTGCACAGGCGTGGGCGAGCCGAGCTCCACGCAGCGCTCGTACGCGGCCCAGATCGAGTCGGCGATGACCGCGCGGAAGCCGTTCTTTTCGGCGCGGTACATGGCAGCGGCCGTGGTGCCTCCAGGTGACGTAATCTGGTTGCGCAGCACCACGGGGTGCACGTCCGACGCCTGCATGTACAGCGCTGAGCCGAGCATGGTCTGCTGCACAAGCTTGGTCGCGACCGCGCGCGAGAAGCCCATGTGCACGCCCGTGTCGATCATCGCCTCCGCGACGAGGAAGAAGTACGCTGTGGGTTGGAACAAGATAGACGTGTGTAAGCATCAATGTTCTAATCGCACGATAGACAAGGCATTGCTAATCTTACCTGGTCCTGTTCCCGACAGCGCGGTCGCCATATCTAATGAGCTCTCATCGTCGACAAACACTTCAATGCCAAAAGCTCCGAGGATGCGCTTTGTCTAGTTCATCGACAACAGAACAGACCGTATGTGTTAGCTGAACAGCAAGGTGTTCAGTGAGAGATCAACGAAAGCGTCGTATCACTTACCAGTTCGTGCTGGTCTTCCGTGACTTCAGACGACTGCGACCAGACCGTCATGCCTTCTCCGATCATCGCAGGCGTGTTGGGCATCGTGCGGATGATGCGCGCTTCGTCGCCAAGAACGCCTTGCATGGCTGTGTCGTGTGTACGTACAAGATCAGTATACATATGCGACATAGTGACACAATATGTAGCGAGAACATGCTTGTACCGTCGATGGTGGCGCCGGCGACGACGGAGATCACGAGTGCGTCCGGCTTCATCACGTCCTGGAAGCTCTCCATCACCTACATTTCCATAGAGCGATAGACCATGTATCGTCAGATATACAACAAAGACGACGCGTAGTGTCGGTATCAGCATCAGAACACTTACATCATGGAGCACTTGTGGCTTGACCGCCATGATGATCACGTCGGCATCCTTCACCGCCGAGACGTTGCGATCGCTCGTCGCGATGTTCTTCCCCTGGTACTTCTTGCGAATGTCTAGACAACGAGCACAGTCAGCTATAGATACAGCGCACGAAAGATCAGATATTAACACACAAGCACATGCACGCATACCTGGGTTTGGGTCCGACACAATGAGCTTCTCTCTCGGCAGCAGCTCTTCCGAGAGCACACCCGTGATGATCGCCTCGGCCATGTTGCCACCTCCGATCACGGCGATGCGGCTAACGTTGAGCTCCTGCTTCGCTGCAGTCACGTCGCTGTCGCTCACCTGCTTCTGGCACGAGTACGACGACGCGAAACGCTCGCGCGCAGAGGACGCAAAGTGCGCCACATTGCCACCAGTGCTCAGCAGTGGGGACGCCTGTGCGCAGGCGGTAGCAGCGGTACGAGCGGCGCTGAAGCGGAGAGGCGACGCAGCGCATGCAACTGATGGCGCCGCTCTGTGGCCGGCGATTCGAACCGCGACGCGCTGGAGCGTGGACGATGATCGCGCTTGGTGTAACATCGACATCGCTTTGTGTGGTCGTGCTGGTACCGGTGCAATGCGGACGCCAAAATCTGAAATGACGAGCAAAAAGGCACTTATGAGTGTATCTTTGGCTGAATCCAAAAACTGTACAAACATATACCCCTATTTATTAAATTGTCTCATTGAATAAATTCTGTCTATTTATATTTCGTAAATAAATACCCTTCGTATACCGATGGGATACGACTCTTGCGATGTGCTGCTGTTTGTGAGCGGCAAGAAAGTTTGCGCAACGCAAGTGTTTTTTAGCAAGCGAAGGCAAACATGCGACAGGTGCGTATGTGATAAAGCGCAAGGTGACACCCCTGTGTTTCTGTCTGTATGAAGTTGCCAAGACAGACGACGACTTAATGGCTTCCTGTGCGCGCGTGTCGCCGCCCCACCCCCATGTGCTTGTGCATGTCCGTGTCTGCAGCTGGAGATCGTGCCGACGTTCGTGACGCAGCTCGACGGGAAGATCCTCCCGAACGCGCACGCGATCGGAGACGTGGACGGCGACGACGCGACCGAGTTCATCTTCGGCTCCATCACGGGCGACATCGCGATTTACAAGGTGTGTTACTTGATACTCATGTGCATCCGTAGCAGCCTCTGCTTGCATCTGTGTGTGCCCGAGTATTAACGCTTGCTCTCTCTGTCTATTGTGACGCAGATCAAGGCGGATCGGTTCGTGAAATGGCGGAGCTGCACTGTGGACGGCTCCGTGACCTCCATCTGCATCGATGCGTCCTCAGCGAACGATGTGAGTAGATTATCACCTCCGCTAGTTCGTTTATTGAGCTCCAAAGACCTAATGACGTTGGCATTTGTGTGTGTGCAGGCGCGGATCTTCGTGGCGACTGCGGAAGGATCGTGCTTTGTGGTGACCGAGAGCGGTGATGAGTTCCGCGTGTCCTCAGAATTTGTACGTCATGCTTTATAGGACTACACTGAGTGTGAAGCACCTCCCTATTGATCTGACGTGTGCCTAAATGGCTTGTTTTGTGTCTGCAGCGCGTGTCGCTCAATGTATGCGACCTGGCGGTGCTGGACGGCGACCTCGTGGTCGGCACACGCGACGGAGGGCTCTACATCTATCGCGCCGACTCGAATGCGGTCTGTTGTTGATATCATGTATCATATAGCCTCTTAGCACCACTGGGTGTGTCTTGTATTGACACACTTTGGGTTATGTGTGGTTAATAACAGCTCGGCGGGTACAAGCAGCTCGAGAAGTTTGAGATCAAGCGCGAGATCGAGTCTTTCCAGTTGCTTAACGCGGATGGTAACAGTAGCAGCAGTCAACTGGTGGTGCGCTGCATCTCAGGCGAGTTCTTCCAGGTGGCCACACTGGGCTCGGAGGAGCAGAAGAAGCGCACCGTGCTATCCTGGAAAGAGCACCTCCCCGCTGCGGGCTTTGACGACGAAGTCGCGTACATCGTGGAAGGCGTTCAGAGCTCCAGCGAAGGAGGTGAAGCTGAACGGAGTGTTGCGGTGGCGTCCTTATCTGGGAAGATCGCGGTGTTTAGTGCGGCGCATGAGAAGCAGTGGAGCACAAAGGTGAGTCGAGTGGATTGGTGGCATGTTTGTAGCTATTGTGCTGTATCCCTATGGAGATGTTCTCACCAAGTATTCAATTCGGTTGTTATTATGTATGGTTAATAGCTCTCGGAGGCCGTCGTCGCGCTGGACAAACTGAGTATTGCGCCCCCGTCGTTAGGACAAGCTCGCGATGCGGTACTGTGTATTTGTTTCGACTAACATTGTTGGGAGCCGTGCGCGTCCACCAATTCAGTTCCAACTGACTGACTGGTAACTTGTGGCTATTCTGCAGCTTGTCGCGTGCACGTGGAGCGGACGCATCTTCGTTGTGGAGAATCCGGATTCGGTGGTCCACTTTCGCATTTTGTACCCCGCATCGTACCTGTTCTGTGGTGAGTGACACAAAATCTCTTGTGCTCATATTGACGTGATCCCATATCTAACGCTGGTTCTCTTCTTTCAGCGGACGTGTTTGAGAACGCGGACAAGTGCGAGCGCTTTCTGGTGGCGGTCAGCACGTCGGGCGTGATTTTCGTGTTTCGAGGGCTCGAAGACACGCTCTCTCGCGCGCTCTCGAGGTCATCGCTGGTGAGTAAATGGGGTTCTTCTTGATGCGCGTAGCTGCTGGGCTGGTATAACCTGCTGACAATCACAGCACCCTTCCTTTCATTTTGATATATCCATCAATCAGGCTGACACGATCCGCCAAAGCGAGCTCTTCGCTCAGATCGATAGCGCAGAGAAACGACAGGAGGTCATGGCGAGACTGGTCCAGAACAAGAGTGTGCAAGCAGATGGTTCACCTCTATTAGCAAACTTGTTAGCATCCAAAGCAAAGGAGGACGGCGAGGACAACTGTCCAGCCATCGACGACATTGTCCGATTGGCTGTCTCCACGGCATCCATCTAGGTTTGTCTGAAAAGTGAGCCAGCCACCAAAGTGCAGCATCACGAGGATCATTTTTTGAGAGAGAGAGAGCTAGCCGCTAATATAATACTTTTTGCACGTACCCTCTTGCTATCGTCTCACCAATTCTGCATTTGGTACGCGAAGTCAACCAGTGCTGGTACAGTCTCTGGGCTTCGTCGCAGCAACTCCTGCGAGAACTCGGCGACGTAGTTGAGGTGGAACCCGATCTCGCTCGACTTGTTCGCGTTCATCTTCCACGACTGGTCGAACGCGCGGAACGCGATGCTGAAGAGCTCAAAGAACGCGATCGGGTCTTCAAATAGTCTCCAGAAAGGACGCTCCGAGCCCAAACACCCGCCATCTTTCAATTGTAGCAGGTCAGCGACGAGAAATGCCACTTGTGCGCCAACGAAAGCGTACGGATACGACTCTGGATTCGTCGTCGACTGGTCGTTGAGCATCGGCAGCGCCACGTTTCGATGCACCTCGTGGAAAAACACGAGACAGTGCAGCGGGAGCACAAACTGGAGCTCGCGGATTGGGTCGCTGTAGTTGAAGCCGAGACGATCCCACCCGCCGCCGCGCAGAGTGAACGGCTGCGAGTCGAAGCACGTGACCCAGAGACGGTTGAGAAAGTCGACGTGGTCGCGGTTGCTCTCGTGCAGTGGCGCTTTCATCGCGCCGACGAGCTTTGCCAGCTGCGCGAGCGCTGCAGCTGTCGGCGGCGCACTACCTGAAGATCCAGAGGCGCCACCCCCGGAGACAACCTTTTCCCACATCTTGGCTGACTGTTTCTGGATCGATTGCGCCATCGCCGACTGCTTCATCTTGGACGCGAGCGCCTTCTTGACGCCCGAGAGCACGCTCGACACGTCCTGCTGTTGATGGTGCTGTTGCTGCTGCTGCTGGCTGCCATACTCGCTGCCTTCGTTCGAGCGGTTCTTGCGCGGCTGCTGCGAGCGAAAGTACGCGTCAAACTGTCGATCTTCCGGGACGTCCACTTGGTCTGCGTGGAGATGCGCCTTTTCCCTCTCTACCGCGCTGCCGCTGCTGCTTAAAGCCGCTGGTTCGTGCGAAAGCTGCAGCACCTTGACGCAGATCTCGGCGTGCGGGCTCTTCATCACGGGCAGTACGTGGTTGGGCTCGCTCAGGTCGAGCCAGCAATACGACGGCTTGCCGTTCGGCGCCGGCAGCGGATGTTGAAGTCGGAAATGGTACTGGCCCTCGAACGGGAACTTGCGGCGCAGCTCGTCCAGTGTGGGCTCGCTCGAGAGCAGCAGCGACGACATGTGCTGCTCGAGAGAGGATGACGCGGCCTCGTCCTCCACCATCGTGGGCTGGAAGAAGTAGCGGCAGAGCACGCCGCCGTCATTCATGAAGCGCGCCATCTTTGCTTCACGTTCCTATTGTAATTGTGTGACTGAGCCGAGTGAGTGTATGCGAGGGGGTGGTGTTTCACATCTGTAGTATTGTATGTTTTCTCTAAAGTGCGATAAAATATTGTGCGCGCTGATTGGATGCTATTTGGCGGGAACATATGGGATTGGTTGAAAATGGGCATCGTGGAAAGAGCCAACCCAACTGAAACAAAGCGTGCGTGACGTGAGTGTGGAGAATGCGGCATCAAGAGCGCCATGGAAGACGAATGGGACGACGAGCTGCTCTCCAAGATCGACGATCTCGAGTCGCTGCATCTACAGGCGGCGGCCGAGCGCCAGGCCGCTCAACAGCAGCAGCACTTTCACACAGACGGACCGCCAGCAGCAGCAGAAGCACAGTGGACGTGCAAGTCGTGCACGTTGCTGAATACGGCGTCGCGCACGACCTGTCTGGTCTGCAGCACCCTGAGAGGACAAGCCTTTCATACTGCAGCTGTAGCGACACCTGGAGCGTTCAATGGAAATAGAGCTAGCGCTGCTGGCGCCGGTAGTAATAGAGGCGGTGGGCAGACTAGCGTGTCGTTCTCAGCGTCGCAGGCAGCAGCGAAGAGGACGGTGCAGGCGACGCTGCCTTTCGCGCCTCCAGTGCGTCGACCAGTGGAGAATCCCGCTCCTGCTGCGGCTCCTCGCCCTCAGTCGGTTCCAGCGCTGCCAACGACAAGCCCTTACTGGCCACAGCCGCAGCAGCAGTCCAGCCATCGACAGCAGCCAAGATTAGCGTTCCCTGTCGCTAACAGATCGCCTCCACAACCACAGCGTCAACTTCCGCACAACCCAGCGAGAGAAGCAGTCGCTGCCGCAATTGATGGCGATGGAGACGATCTCGACGCTGTGAATGCCGTCGCGTGGCCCATCGCGTACGCGACGCTGCAGCGTCGGCCCGGAGAAGACAACGATGCCAAAACGCGGTATCTGGACATTCTCAACCGCTCGAACTTCCCCGAGGTGGACTACGAGACCGCGCAGCAGTTCGTGTACCCGACCAACTACCCGATCCGCGAGTACCAGCTCACGATCACCGAGAAGGCGCTCTACCACAACACGATGGTGTCTCTGCCCACGGGGCTGGGAAAGACGCTCATCGCGTCGGTGGTCATGTACAACTTCTACCGGTGGTTCCCGCAGGGCAAAATTGTGTTCATGGCGCCGACCAAGCCGCTTGTGGCGCAGCAGATCAAGGCGTGCCACGAGATCATGGGCATCCCGCTCTCGGACACCGCGGAGCTGCAGGGAAACGTGCCGCCGTCCACGCGTAAAGTGCTCTGGAAGGAGAAGCGCGTGTTTTTCTGCACGCCACAGAGCATGCAGAACGATCTGCGGCACGGCATCTGCGAGGCCGAGCGGTTCGTGTGCCTCGTGATCGACGAAGCTCATCGCGCGACGGGCAACTACGCGTACTGCTGCGTGATCCAGGAGATCGAGAAGAAGACACAGTTCTTCCGCGTGCTCGCGCTCTCGGCGACCCCCGGCGCGAAGTTTGAGATCATCCAGGACGTGATCAAGAACCTGCGCATCTCGCACATTGAAAGCCGCTCAGCAGACGATGCAGACGTGAAGAAGTACACGCATGCGCGACAGGAAGAGGTGATTAAATGCACACTGTCATCGCAGATCACGGAGGTCAAGGACATCTTCCTTAAGGTCTTCCAGCGGATTGTGCACCGCCTTGTGAACGGCAACATCATCCAGCACTGCGACCCAGAGAAGCTCAGCAGGTGGTACGTGCTGCAGATGCGCGAGAAATTCCGCCAGAGTCCCAGCTACCAAGCAAATCGCGCGGCGGAGAGCGATCTGGCGCTTCTCGTGAGCTTGTTGCATGCGAAGGACCTGCTGACAGTGCATGGCCTCAGCAGCTTCCAGGAATACGTGAGTGGGTGGATCGAGGAGCGCGAAACTGGCGCGAGGCTGTCGTGGTCGAAGAAAGAGATGCTACAATCTGCCGAGTTCCACAGTCTGGTGCTGAGTTTGAATGCCTTGGGGACGGATTGCTCTAGCAAGTCGTCGAATGGGAAATCGTCATTGAGTCACCCAAAGTTGCTGAAGCTCCGTGAAGTTCTCCACGAGCATTTCCAGCGCCACTCAACTGGGAACTCCAGCACGCGAGCGATTGTGTTCACGCAGTATCGAACAAGCGTGACTGAGATTGTCGGACTGCTGGAGCAGATGGCGCCGTTGCTGAAAGTGCAGGCTTTTGTCGGTCAGGGGGCATCGGGAAAAGCGAAAGAGAGCAAGGGCCAGTCTCAGAAACAGCAGCAAGAGATCGTGAAGAAGTTCCGCAATGGCGAGTTCAATGTGCTGGTTGCGACGTGCATTGCAGAGGAAGGCTTGGACATTGGTGAAGTGGACCTGATCGTATCGTTCGATGCGCTCACGTCACCTGTGCGAATGATCCAGCGCATGGGGCGAACAGGACGCAAGCGCGTGGGGAAAGTGATTATCCTGGTCACTGAGGGCGACGAAGAGAAGAAACTCGCGCGAAGTGTAGCATCCGCGAAGACTGTCAGTCGCGCGATGACGACGTTCAAGAGCAAGTTCATCTACTCGAAGTGTCCGCGGATGATCCCGAACGGGATTCAGCCAGAGCTCAGTAAACTGGAGATGGTGATCCCCGAGTTCCATGCGTCGCAGGTTGGAGGCAAACAGCGGACGCCGGGACAGTTGACTCAGCAGCGACAGCTCGAGAGTAGCGAAGAGAGCGCGAGGAGACGATGGCAGCTGAACGAGATCGAGAAGTCTATCGGATCTGCCAGGTACTTTCCTTCAGACTTTCGCTTCCGACCGCGAAATCCGATCTTCCCAGTTGTCGCGAGACCTCGACACTTGCTGCGAAAGCGAATAGTGAGTGTGCGAGGCAGGGGGAGAGTGGAGTCCGATACTTTCCAAGTTGGTCACTCGACGCGATCTGTTGTGCTGCGAAACCTCGTGCGAACCATCCATGAGGTCATGGAGAGCGATGAAGAGATTGTGGAGCTCGCCGACGATGCAAGCCAGTCCTCAGATGATTCCCCGCCACGAGTTGTCGTTCCAGCTTCAGGTGTGCGAGGAGCTGTGCGGCAGAGTCTCGACAGTGAGCAAACGCAGAACGAGTACCATCATGCGAACGATTTTTCATTTTCAATGACGGAAGAAGTTCCTGCGACTGGGAAGACTGTGAATGAAACGTTCGGCTCCCAAGACATCCACTTCAGTCCTGGGTGGACGGACGCAATATCACCTTTGAAAACAAATGCTGAATTGACCGGCACGCCAAACAACAAGCAATTGACTCCCGTGCAAGCAGCAGCAGCAAGAGCAACGACGGTAGCAGCAGCAGAAGCAATAGTGACTGCAGTACTATCAACAACGCCAGCAACAGCAACAGCCGCAGTGGTAGTACCAACCAGCCGCGAGGATGCCGTCGCTCCAGCTCGGAAAGAGGCGAAGTCTAAATCAAAGCCAGCTGTCGAGAGCTCGCCTGTCAGAGGACGAGCGCAGGGGGCGCTGTCGTCTCCGCCGATGAAATTGAGTAAAAAGGAACGTGGAAAGCGAAATGCAGTAGAACAGGCGAGCAAGGACAGCGCTACAAATGCTGCCCCAAAGGAGTTTGCGCGAGGCGAGCTGCTGCTCCAGCGTTTGAAGGATCTCGTTGCTGAGTCGCAAGCTGCTGAGTCCGACTTGCTGTGTTCTCCGGAGCCAGACGCTCGCCATTCCACACAGGAATCTGGGAGTCAATCCACGAAAGCGCCTCCAGCGCTTCCGGTATTTCCTCGTATTACTCGAATCACGCGACGACTGGACTTCGAGGCAATCAGAGTGAACTACAAAGCGTCAAGTTCGAAAGACAACTGCATTCCGGAGCCCCCGTCTGCTGAATTTCCTGTCGTACCGAGATTCCCGTCTCCGGAATTATCTCTTCAGGAGGAACCAGTGTTCGCGCTGCTACCAGAACTATCAAACGTTGCCAATGGACATGACGATGACGAATTTGTTGTGAGCGATAAGCCCGAATCGAAAGCACCAGAGCCCCCATCCATCGATTTCCCTGTCGTTCCAAGATCGCCGTCTCCGGAATTGTCTCCAGAGGAGGCGCCAGTGTTCACTTTGTTGACAGAACAGCCCATCGACAATGGACATGACGATGTCGTAGTGATTGAAGAGCCGGGGCCAAAAGAGCTGAGCGAGCCGAGGAGATCTCTGGCTCTCAAGAAGACTGTTCACTACTTGGATGAAGACGAAGACGAAGACGACCTACCGCTTGCTCGAATTGTCCAGAAGCGATCTGCGCTGACAGCACATGCAGATCCCGTGCCGACTGCCTCTCTGCCTTCGAATGCTGTTTTTGCTCCGCCAGCGCCTTCGAAACCTGCTCCGATTGTTCTTGAGATCGACGATTTCGACGATTTCGACGATTTCGACGATTTGGATGAAGTTCCAGCGCCAGCACCAACGAGCAAGAAACCCACGAACGCGACGACTAAAGAGAAAGTCACCCCTGCAGCTCTGAACAAGAGAGAAACCCCGTCTCAAAGAAGGAACTTTGACACCACCGAACACCTGGGAACGCAGAACGACTGCTGTTCCGTTTGCACGGAAGTCGAGTCGTACGAAGACGATCCGATCGTGTACTGCGATGGTTGCGACCTCGGAGTGCATCAGTTCTGCTACGGGATTGCATCGCTGCCCAGTGGAAATTGGTTTTGCGACAGCTGTGTTGTGATAAAAGCTCAGAGCGAAGCATCTGGTGGGAGCGCTGTCCAATCAACAGCAGCATCATCTCCAAGCTGCCATTTGTGCCCACTTCGTGGCGGCGCTCTCAAGAGGACGCTCTGTGGACGCTGGGCTCACGTGCAGTGCTTCATGTGGCTCCCAGAGCTCCAATTGGTGCAAGACCAAGATGTGCTGACTCTCGGATCGCTCAAGAATCTCGACCCAGATCGCAACACTTTGGACTGCAGTCTGTGCCACTCGCGCAAGGGGCGAGGCATCATTCAGTGCGCGCACAAGCGCTGCATGGACGCATTCCACGTCAGCTGTGCGTCTTTTGCTCAGTACAAACTGCTGCAGGAAGAGCAAGACGATGGCGGAGAGACGCTGTTTCTGGCGTATTGCCCATTGCATGGCCGAAAGAGAACCGTCGTGGGGGTGAACCAAAATCAACAAACGAAAGCCCAAGTGGAGACTCAACAGCGAACGCCCGTGAAGGCACCAGTAGTGAATCCGCAGAGAAACTCTGCATCTCCGAGCGCTTTGCTCTTCTCGCCTGGAGACCAAGACTCTGCAAAAAAATTCCGCAAATTCCGTCGCTTGAAACGCAAATATGAAGCTTCCCAGTCACAGAGTGCGATGACTGCATTGGCAGCCACTCTGGCGACAGCGACAGGTGACAGACGATCGTCATGGGGGAAGCGGATCAAGCGATCGCAGCAGTACAGCGAAGGAAAGAGGAGACAGGCGACGGCGATGGCACGAATGTTCATTGAAGACGATGTGGAGGTGCACGGAGAAGACGAGGACGACGATGATGAAGACATGGACGACGATGAAGCAAATGAGCTCGAAGATTCGTTCATTAACGACTCGTCGCAGCTGATCTACTCCCCTGCCTCGCAGCCAGACTCTGCGAGTAAAGAGGACAGGAAGAAGAAGCGCAAGCGCTCATCGCCAGGCGATATGCGTGCGATTTACGCGCAATCGCTTCTTGAATCGCAGGACGCCATGCCTGCGTTCATGCATCGTGGTCAGAGGGACTTTGGCGCGTTGCCTCACAACAGCATCATCAACGCGTGCTTGCAGGAGATGAGGAACCCTCCACCTTCGCATCCCTTTGCGTCGTCGCAATCGTCGTCGTCATTGTTTTCACCGCAGTCTGTGAGATCAAGAGATGAGAACGGGGCACAAGAGTCGCTGCTTTCAATGATGTCCCCTGTTGGTCTACTCGGCTCTGTTAGCAGCACACGAACGCCCACACCATCAACTAGCGCTAGGAAACAGCAGCGAGGTTTTGGTCGGAGCGTTGGAGGGATCGAATCAAAGCAGCTGCAGTATACTCTTGACGACGATGACGACGACGACTTTGAGAGCGTCGCAGTCGAGCAGCCAAGTTTCAGTCTTCTACCTACTATTCAAGAAACGCCTGTAGCAAGCCTTGCTAACCCATTGATATCGGTGCCACAGCAACCTCCTCCAGCACCACGACGTGAACCTGAACCAAGGAAGCAAGAAGAAGGGGAGAAGAAACCCGATTTCGATGAAGATCGCTCGCTGCAGGAGCGCATTGAAGCGAATCGACGGAAAGCGCTCGAGAAACTTCGAGAGCGGCAGTTGAAGATGGCGCAGGCTCAATTAAACTCAGCGAATGGGATTAGCGTTGGCGCAACTCGACCAAACCATCAGCTGCAGAAATCCGCTGCTTTGGGAAATGGACAGCCGACCTTGAGCACGAACCATCCTCCACCACCACCCCAGACACCATTAAGAAACGTTGGAAATTGGTCAACAAGAGTATTCGCAGCTGGTGCAGTGGCTCCTTCCCAAGACAACGCGGTGCCGGAACCTCCGTCATTCAGTCTCTTTCCATCCGTCTCCTCTTTTCCCAAACTTGAACCAATCGCAGAATCGAGACCCATGATCGACCTGACTGAAGACATCAGTGAGCAGCAGCAGCAGCAGCGTGTCGAACAGCCAGTGCACCGCACGCCGGAGATTGTGGTCCACGTCAACTCGGCATTTTCGCAAACGCAGATGTTCCCGACTTTGATCGCCAACCGTTCACTGAATTGTGCTGTTGAGATCGAGGACTCGTTGGAAGCAGATGTGCTCGTGAGCGCTCGACTGGCAGTGATCGTGATGCCGTTCCAGGAATTTGCGGCTTTCGAACGACAGCAGCGTTCTGGGAACGATTTCGTCTGGATAAATCATCCGCGAGTGGAAACGTGTACCAGTATCTTCAGGAAAGTGATGATTGTGATTCAAGTTGACGCCGGCGGCAAAGACGCAGCTGCGCTCAACAACAACGCGAATCTTCAGCGCATTCTCCACCAGAACAGCAGCAATTCGAATGTGGACATTGTCATCCGAGCGAACGATGAGCAGCTCTGCCGCCACTTGTTCGACATGGCCAAGTACATTGCGCGCTCTCTCTCTCTTTCTCTCAAACCTGTCGTTGTTGTCCTCACTCTAATGAGATTGTGGCTGAATGTGCGTGTATGTTTTCCCACAGACAAGAAAAAGATGCAGGCTTCAGCGTGTTGCTTCCGTCAGCTGTTCCCAGGTCTAGTAATGCTCCAGCGAGCGCCGTCCAGAGCGTTGATCCAAAGTTCCTGCTCCGGTTCGCGTACTTTCGATCGATCCCGTGTCTGTCGCTCGGGAGCGCGCTATCTCTGAGCTTCCGCTTCCAGAACTTCACAGTCGAGCAGATGCCCGTGAAGAAGTTCAACCAGATGCACTGGAAGCGCATGCTGCCATGGATCTCGGAGGCGACTGCAAAGCAAATTCAAGATCATATTCTCGTGAATGCGACGTAAAGCTGGTCACAAAATACTGACTATGGACTGAATGGCTGCGGGTAAACAGAGAGATCTACGTGCTCTATGCTGCTGTCTGTCTGCCTCCTCACTGTTTGAAGGACGAGATGACACGAATGGCGTCGTCGAGCGTCTTGTCGTCCTTGCAGTACGCGAGGCGCACGACGCCCGGCGCCAGTTGGTGCTCTGGACGCGAGAAGAACGGCGACGTCGGGATCACAGCCAGCTTGTGCTCCTTGCAAAGCTTGTACGCGAACTGGTAGTCCGGATATTGCTGAAGAAGTCACGGACACAAGCAATGAGTGAACCTTGTGGTTAGTACCAGTGTACGCTCGCTTTCGAGCTTTCTTCTTCAGCACTACTTACCGGCTTTGGCAACTCCGGAGTGATCTCAATCCCAGCAAACTCTTGGAAAATGGGCAGGTGCGAGACGTCGCAGCAGACAAAGTAGCCGCCTTCCGGGACAATCGGTCGCCAGTTGGCATCAGTCAGCGCGTCCACGATGCGGTTTCGCTTCGCCTGCAGGCAGCAATCATTAGACAAGTTTAAGCGAACGTCAGCCAACCCAAACCAATAGAAACATAACTTATTGTGAAACTGAACTGACCTCCAGAGTCGCCTTGAGTTCATCCAGGTAGCCGTTCGTCTCCGCCTGCTTGAAGCACGAGGCCATCGCGACTTCGAATGGCGTCGTGCCGCAGAACGGCACTGTGCTGTGCGCCTTGATGATCGCGTCCGTCAGGTGCGCCGGCGTCACCGCGTACCCCACGCGCCAGCCCGTGCAGGAGAACGTCTTGCCGGCGCTGAAGAGCGAGATGGTGCGGTCAAACATGCCCGGGAACGAGCCGATGCGCTCATGCGCAAGCCTGTCGTACGCCATGAACTCGTACACTTCGTCCGAGAGGATGAGCACGTGCGGGTGCTTCTGCAGCACCTGCGCGATCTGCTCTAGCTCGTGCTTGGAGAACACCTTGCCCGTCGGGTTGTGCGGCGTGTTGAGCACGATCATCTTGGTGTTCTCCGTGATGAGCTGGTCGAGCTTGTCCAGATCGATGCGAAAGTCGCGCGACGAGAACGTTTCGCTTGTGTCGCTGCGCTGGAACTCGCGCATCTTCTCGGGCGAGAGCTCGAACGGGATGCCCACGGTCTTGATGCCCAGCAGCGTCGACACGGTCTTGTACGCGTCAAAGTACGGCTCGAAAGTCACCACCTCGTCGCCCTATAGATTGCAATAGATAGACACAGTTGAGATCAACGGATTCTCAGTACACACAGTGTAACTTCATAGCGAAAAGCTCCCTCTGCTTACTGGTTCTAGGAGCGCTGCCATGATCGCCGCGATACCCTCCTGCGCGCCGTTGAACGTCACGACGTTGGTCATGGGGTCGAGATCGCGCTTGAAGAGCGGCGAGTACATGTCTGCAAGCACGTTCACGTAGTCCAGCTGGCCGCCCGGACGCGTGTACTGGTTGTTGTTCGCGCTGATCGCGTCGATCGCAGCCTGCTTCACAAAGCTGAGCCACACATATATCAATCAGCTCAGCATCCGCTATTATCATATCAATGCACACAGCATGCATGCGCCGTCAATAGCGCACTCCTCATAAGCCCAAAGCCGCACATGCACATGCGCCTCTGTACATACTCTGGGGTGTGGAAGGACGGGAAGCCCTGGCCGAGGTTCACGGCGCCGTGCTGCGCCGCCAACTGCGAGATCTCGGCGAACACGTTGTTGCCGATGCCCGCCACGCGCGTGCTGATCGCTCGAGCACTGCCAACAGTATTAGCAGCACAAGTAGCTCTACCAGCAGCAGAGGCGTGGCTGCTGCTGCTGGTGGTGCGCAGGAGCGAGCGCATCGCGCTGCCAATCGAGGAGCTCTTCATCTTCGACTCAGCAGCTTAGTTGAACTTTGACACGCAATAATGAGGGGAGCACGTGAAAACCTCTCTATGTGTATATTTACCGCTTTGGGTGTTTGCTATGCAAGAGCGAGTTATGCACAGCGGGAAATTGTTTTGCCAAACAAAGGCATACAATTTTCAAGTCTAACTGGAACCAAAAGTGCGGTGAACCAAAAGAGTCTTTCGAGCGAAATCATGGTCGCGAGATACATTGCTCATACAATCTCAACGAGGAAGAACTACTCAATCACGTCTCCCCTTCGATCCCCAGCCACACCAATAATTCAGTCTTGCTAGGGTTGAGATAGTGTGTGAAAGCTGTATCCTGGTCCTTGGACATTCAGTATTATTGATATGCAGCAGTGCCATCATGCAGATGGGGAGCCCCAAGTGGGAAACTAAACTTTTTGATGGGACGCAAAGAGTGAAGAGTGGGTGATTTCCAATCCACCTCCCCAGGTACCCCTCCCAAAGCGACTGCCGTGCTGGAACAGGACGCTCAGCAGCAAGAAAATACAAGTGGAAGCACGCGCGGTGAGCAATACTGGGACGGCACAGCAACATTTCCCTTAACGAGATAGAATAATTAAATTAGAGAGAGCACCTCTTGTTATGCGTCGCATATCGTGAAAATCGGTGCGATCATGGTACTCTCGTAGCGCAGCACGAGGAAGAGCACTTCCATGAGCCAGTGCTGCACGCCGCCCGTGACAAAGTTGCCGTAGACGCCCCCTGAGTGCACGATGCATCCCGGAGAGGTTTGGTGCATGCTCGTGGGCTCGAAGCGCAGGATCGTGAGCGAGCGCGACCAGGACTGCGGCTCGCCCACGCTGCGATGCACGTCGTACGCGCCATCAAAGTTGCGGATGAAGAGCACGAAGTCGCGCTCGCGGCGGATGCGGCCGATCAGCTCCACGGAGCGGGAGATGCGGTTCGTTGTCGGGTTGCAGATCGCCCGGTATACGATGACCGCGTCGTTGCTCACGCGCTGCAGTAATTGATTCTGCAAAAAAAATAATAACAAAACGTCAAATTTCATGAAAACAGAACATAGGTTGCACCAGACAACATACAACTTACCGTGACATAAAGCGCCGGACTGAAGAAGCTCGCGTAGCTCTCGCTCGACATCTTCTCGAAGGTCTTGTTGAGCAGCTCCTCGGCCCACACGTGCGGGAAAAACTTGGAAAACGTGAACTTGACGGCCGAGTCCTCAATCTTGCGCCGATCGCTCCAGCCGAACACACTGAAGCCTATGCTTCGGAATGCGGGATCCGACGCCTGCGAGTCGATCTCCTTCATCACGTGCTCCACCAGCTCACACCACCTCGCGGGCGTCACAGGCTGGAAATTGCTCACCACGATCTTCTTCTCCTCCTGTTGAATATATTGCACATGTGAAAGTGGTCAAATCAGTCCTCACATACAACAATAGGGTCGCCAAGCCATAACCTCGAGTGCACATACCTCCAGAAGCAGCTTGAGTCGCTCGAGAGACGGCATTTCCGCCGAAGCGCCGGTGAAAAACTCGCGGAGTGACGCGTTCTCCTGCTCCAAAGACTCCTTCTCGCTCGTGAGCTGGAGGAGCTTGAACTGGGACTCGAGTCCTGCGGCCGCCTTCTTCACGCGCGCAATGCTTTCCTTCATAGAGTACGTAGTGCAGTCGTCCATCCGCAAGCAGCAAACACAGCACCACAACATGGTCAGTCTACTGTGTTCAAACACACTTCGGCAGATGGCACACATATAATAACATCATGTTTCAGCGCAGACAGAATCGCACCTTCTTGCGCTCCATGAAGCGCCGTTGCACCTCGCGGTGCTTGAACTTGCGCTCGTCCAGCGACGGCCGTCTCCGCGTCGCCTTGCGCTTCTTCCCAGCGTCTTTTTGCTCCTTCTGTTGCAGCGTGTGCTGTGACTTCTCTGCGCTGTCAGTCGTAGCGACGTCGCTGCTTTCCTGTGCTGCTGCCGTTTTCTTTCTGCTAGCCGCTGCGGCCTTTCGTCCTTTCGCATTGCTTCTCTGAACCTCGTTGGCTGGCTGAGCGGCGCTCGTCGTCACAGGCACAACCGCAGCAGCGTCGGGCGGCTGGGAGAGCAGCAGACACTCGAAGATGCGCTGGTCCGTGTCGCTCCAGCGCTCTGGCAGCAGCTCAAAGTCGCTCACGTCGCCGCCCTGGAGCTCTTCGTCCATCTGCGGCGTCTTCTTCTTCTCCCTCGGTTCTTTTCTGTTTTTGTGTTTGCAGCTCTTTGACATGCATTAGTAAATACCCTATCTATCTTATTAAGTATATGTTCTGGATATCACCAAATGGAGAAAGTACTGTAGTTTACCTTATTGAGGCCTGACAATAGGATGAGACAATTGTAGTCAGAGCGCCAAAATAAACAAACATCCACTAGGTCAACAGCGACAGCGAACAGAACACACAAACAGATAAAATAGCAAAGACTCGCCTCCAAATATTGCCGAGACGAGACATACAGGCAGCACAGTGTACAGGGCTTCCTCCATCATGATCCATCGCATGTACCCAATGCACCCTCAACACTGATACGTCTCTTTAATAAAAAATCAACTCCCCCCAAACTGATACTAAGAACACACTCCTAAATCCCTCAATTCCGTTCACACCTCGTAAACAAATATTTTTGGTAGACGTTGCGTGCTTCTTTTTGATTACAGTAGTCTAATGGTCCATTTTCCGGGAAAATGGTGCGGACGAAGTTTATTGGTTCGGGTATTGAGCTAGGAGCTAATCATCGAAACTATCAGCCAATACCATAAAATATCCGACCCTCTGACCGTCCTTCCGACCCATTGTGCCATATCGTATATTGGTACATGTGCGGAACAATGTACCAAATGTGTGCCACATTTGATGAGTGAGGGTTAGGTTATTGTGAGTGTTGTGCGACCGTTTGGGTGGGTCTTCCGTTTGATTTATATGGGTCTCGTGGGCTACAGGAGAGGGCCCAAAACGGCCTCGTTGACGAGAAAAACGCGAAAAACTGTTTTGTGTGTGTTTTGCGTGCATATAAGCGCCGGATCGATGTGCGCACTACGACGCAAATTCATGAATGATGAAGAAAAATGGCCGACGGGGTCCACTATTCTGGTTGAATCACTTTGCTGAAATAGCGCG
>JAADVN010000062.1:0-41926 GCA_023335535.1 Globisporangium spinosum
AGATAATCAATGCAATTGGGATTAATCGATTAGCAACAACTAATTCAACTTTGTGTTGCTATACGCTTCCATTATAAAGTACTGAGCTAAGCTATTTTTGGAACACAACGTGTTTTGTGATTGGGGGGTGAGAATAGTGAAAATGGGGGGTGAGAATAACATTTCCCTTTATTTAAGCCATCATTTGGTGCTGAAAACGCAGTAGTTTTTGAAAAAATAAAAAATCGACAGTTTCTATACTTTTGGCGGGCACTTTACTTTAGTGGTAAAAATCAACCTCTAAATAAGTAATAGAGGATTTGTGTGAGATAAGGAGGAAAACAGTTAAAAATCTCACATCCTATCTATTTGAACCCGACAAATGAGAGCTTTATCTGTGCTTCTGTCTCTGCAACTGAACGAGAGGCAATCACAAGATCTTCTCTGGTGAGAAGGCGTCTAGCGACGTCCACAGCCTTCCTCGTTGGGCGCTTTCGCTCTTCAGGACCTCTAATGGGGAGAGTGAGTATTCCCGCACGAACACCTGTTCTGTGCTGGAGCTACGGCGCTGTTTTCCTCTTCTTCCTCTTCTTCCTTGCGCCCCTACTGTTGAAGAGGTCGTACCGGCGTCGTAGTTGGTTCGTTGAGAGGAAAGAGACCGGCAGCACGAAAGCCGGACTTGGAGTTGCTCCTGATGACCGATTCATCCCACGCTGCAGAGCCCAGCCGGACAACAGCTCGCTTGTCAATGCGGTAAGGACCTAATGTTACACAATACCCGCCACAATTAGTGCAATTCGTCATCCTGAACAAGAAAGCAACCAAAAATCTTGTACCTGTGTCGAACATGAATTTTCGCATCAACGCGCGAATTCTCTTCTTGTACGGCGGAAACACCGCAACATCCATTAGCTGAACCAAATGAGTCGCGTCCGCAGGAAGGCAGACAAACCGAATCCCCAGCGCCTCACCTGCTTGGATAAGCTCGAGCGACAAGTGAGACAGATACCCATCAAACAATAGCAGCAGCGGACGCTTTACCGTTGACGGTACCGAGTTAGAGAAGAAATGAGCCCAATTGGCGAATACCGCTCAATTGATGAACCCCGACGAAGTGCTCGTCGCTCTTGCTCCGCTAACGTTGCGCTCGTCCATGATGTGATGGCTCGGGCGCTGACCGGGGAGGATAAACAGCGGTGGGATGACGTGGCCCGAGGTGCTTCCGCACGCGACGACAGACAAATGGAAGTTGGGAGTGATCGTCTTGGCCCAGACGTTGCGGGAGTCACGCAAAGTGACCACACGCGCGCTCTTTTTCCTCGTCATGAAGCTGGTCTCGTCCATGTTGTAGATCCGGGTTGCGTCGAGTTTGTCTTCGATTATCACTTTCAGGAGGGTCTGGAACAGCAACGACAACTTCTGAAGCGAGCACTCGTTCCTTGTGCGCGACACGGTCTGCGCTTGCCTGTCTGTTAGCTCCTTGTTGCGCCCCATGAACTTGCCATACCAGCCATCTGAGAGGACCACGCGCTCACCCGACAGCGTCGTTGCAATCTTGCTGCCTTGCGTGAGGATCTCCGCGCGGCAGGCTAGCGTTCCGTTGCTTTGCATGCCGTGAATCCATGAGATGAGATCAGCCTCACCGTCGACAGTGAGCATTGGTGGTGGCCCGCGACGCACATGGATCGTTGGGGCGCCGTCGCGGCGCATCTTCACATACTTTGCAATCGTGCGAATTGGCACGCGCGTGTCCTCTGCAACAGCAGTCGGTCCTTCACCGGCAAGAACGCGGCTCACAGCACTTGATGACTCTTGGTCTGTGTACTGTATGCGTTCCTTCGTGGCGAGAACTACAAAATGAGCCCCACATGCACTCTCCTTCTCGCGCGCGCTCGTGCTGCCCCCAGCTTTCCCGCCATGGTTTTGGCGGGAAAGATCAGTTTTGACAGAAACTGGCTTAGTGCAGATAAAGCTTGTTTTAACCAATAGACGCTCTTTAAAAGTTCGAAGCTGATTTGATTGGACAAAAAGTATTCGCGGCACTAAACTGAGCGGAGCGCACTGAATCGAGCGCTTACGTTGTACTGTAACGCGTCCATTGGGCTGACTCCACTCACCACCGGCCTTTCGCATGCTTGATCGGACTCTGTGAGGGCTTTGCCAAGAGCTACAGAAAATATCCTCATTGAGCCTTTCAAGCTGTAATAAATGTAATTGAAGCTGCTGGCCAATTTGTCACGCAAAAAAGGATGAAAGATCCCTTTGACACGGTTTCACAAATGGGTACATCGTCAACAGAAGCGCGGCTTGTTTTTATCACCATCACGATTTGATTGACAAGCGTCAGCCAATCAGACCAATCGAAATGCGATCTTTTTTCTGGGAATAGAAACTAGGAAGTAAACTCGACAGTTTCAACATCAGCTCTCTGTTTTTTTATCGTTTACACGATTTAAACTCAGAAATGGGTTCGTCCGTGCAACAAACGAACCCCTTTTTGACCTCCAATCCTCGGTCGCGGTCGCGATGCTTGGGACTTTGCTGCGCCGACGGGATGCGCAACCTCGCCGTTGGATCCGTTTTTGCCTGATTGTTGGTTTACGAAAGCTTTCCTCGCTGTTCTGCTCCAACTGCAGCGTTTCACAGTGCCATAGTTTTGCGTGTACTCCACCTAATATCAGCTCTGTAATCGAGATGATTAGATGATGTGCTCATGGAGTTTGTATTTTGTTTAACAGCTGATCACAGCTTGTTTGATTTACTATCGTTCAGAGTTCGACCATAACAAATTCTGCGTGGAGTTTGGGGAGTGCTTTGCGCCTTGCAGCAGTCAATACTCTATGAATGTTGTCGCTTCCAGCCATTGTGTTCAGGTAGATACAAAGATGTACAATCTCCTAAAAGTCATGACAACTATCTTCAATATCACGATTTACTTGACACCCTCAATTGCCTCCCAATTCCTTTAAGACGGATGTGGTGATTTTTTTCAGAAACAATAACAGAAGCGTTCGTTTGAGACCAAATGGTCTCATTTCAGCCCTCAACCATAGAAGGAGACCCTGTTCACACTTGCTATCTTTCGTTGCTGTTCCGTTCTCGCGGTTCATTCAAAATGAAGAGTCCGACTAACCTTCGTGCCTCACCTGAAAGGATATACAAATGAAAGGATCCTTTTGGTCACCAAGTTCAAAGCCCGCAACGTAATAAAGGGATACTATATAAAACAACTGACATGAGGGTGCAACCTTTTGGAGATATTCAGTGAGTTCTCAAACTACGAACACGCAGACACAGACGAGTATAGCCTTCCTTCCTGACTGTCGTTGAGGCACTGGTTCGAGTGAGAGGTGAGGGCGGCAGACGGCACCAGCGTCTCTCCAGAAGCTGTCCGCTGGTCCTGCCTTACCTCACGCAAGCAGTCCTTCCATTTTGTGAGATAGCGCACGAACATGAGCAGCACGAACGACCTCTCGTCCGACTGACTCGCAGTGTCTTGGAGGTGCACAATTTGGTAGTCATTCCGAAAAATAACGGTCCCTGGGAGCTTGAGATTACAAGTCGCATTCGCATGATGACACCCGAGCAATCTGAA
The DNA here is from genome assembly GCA_023335535.1 of Globisporangium spinosum. NCBI lineage: Eukaryota > Oomycota > Peronosporomycetes > Pythiales > Pythiaceae > Globisporangium > Globisporangium spinosum. The sequence goes on from JAADVN010000062.1 coordinate 3,575, forward strand.
CTTGCTGCAAGCAAGATCTCTTGAAGAGCTGCTACGTTTTTTTTAACAATGGGTAAAGGAAGTTCAGAGGCAATCAAGACATTAGTGTTTCTATTATAGTCGCGTCGTTAAGCTCGCCCCGCGTGCATTGCAGAAGTACGACAGCAACAAACCGTTGTGCTGTGAAGGTAGGATTTGGTCCTGAGGTCAAGATGGAAACAGGACTTCCATTTTTTGAGATGGTGGAAACTCGATGAGGGCGATTGCGCATTTGATTCGAGCGCATGCGCAATGCACACAATGCAACACGGGGCTGGGCAGCTTAAATTATTTATAATTTGTAGTTTGAGAATGTGTGTCGAGCTTACGAACCCTGGTCACGCCGAGCCATGCGCTTGTCAACCATTCTCAACTTCATTCTGTAAGCTGCGACAAAGTGCATGGTTCCGAAAGCACCAGCAACAGGTCAACTGGAAATCTCCGAACTCCCGTGTTTGACGCACTGACATGAGAACGAAAAGCACAACAAGGACAGACATATTACGCTAGGGCGTTTGCTGTTCGTCTCTGCAAAATGCACAGAACAAGGCACAGGAAGTGATCGCTTTTTCTATGAATATCTATCTGTTCAACATCTCAAGATCACGGTCATTTGGGTGCATCCAATGGCTACAACAACATCAAAAACAGATGGAGAAATACTCTGTTATATTGCTCTTTTCAGAAGCATCTAATCGGCAGCGATAGTTTTTTTCTCCACAGAAATCGGTTGGCTACAAACACAACTTCAATCAACAACATTTCCGCAAATTTCCTTGATGCCCAACAAACCAACCAAACGCACATTCTTCACTTCTCCTTCGCCTTCCATCAACACAAGAGAAAGAGAGAGCGACAAGAAACCCGCGTATCAGACGACAAGGGGGCATGGCGACGACTTTCAAGCGCGTCGTGCTCCTTCTCTGCATGCTGCTGGCGGTGCTGACGACGACTCCAACTTCTTCATACCAGCAACAACAGCAGCAGCAGCAAGACGCGGTTTTTGAAGCCATCGACAATACGACGAGCCTCGCAACTGCAGTCTCAGGCTGTGGACTCTGTCAGCAAACCGGACAGTGCGACCAGGCTTTCCAGAGCGCACCGGGTCAGTTCTGCCAGACGCTTGAGTCAGCGGCGCCGTGCTGCTGCCCTGCAGACGCGCAGTGTGTGCTCACCAACACGCGCAAGTGCAGGTGCAAGCGAGTCGATACCTCTTGGGGCCACTACTTGCGAAGAGGGACCGGCACGACGACCGACTCCGAAGACTCGACGTTCGGTTATGTACTCATCGCGCTCTGACCACTTTGCGCTTACTACGGTGAACTCTTGAGATCCTGGGGACGTGATGAACGTGAGTATTAGATGCTACCAGTGGACGGATCGACGCAGTATGGGACGAGTGGTGACAATGCCAACAGCAGCATCTTCACTGTGGGGATGGTGGGCGCCGTGGCGATCTTCGCATCAGATATGCTGTTTCGCGCAAATCCCGATGGCGACAGCGGCGGCAGCTGGGACGGCGGCGGCGGCGGTGGTGGTGGTAGTGGTGGTGACTCCTGAGTGCGGACGTGAGCGTCGACTGTGCGTGCTAGTTAGAACAAACAGGAGTGAGAACAACAGTGCTTGATAACCATTCGATAGCTTTAACACAGTAAGTATATCGATTTCCTTTCAACCAACGATTTGATTGACAAGAGCCCATCCAGATAGCCCATGCATGCTTGACTTTGTTTTAATGCTCCTTTAGCCGATACTCTCGCACCGGATCAATTGGAGGCGATGGGTACAGAGTGTACCCATCCGGCCCCACAGCCTCGCTTCCAAAAAGCCAAAAAGCCAAAAATCCAATGCTCTCTCCCTCTTCGCCACCATTGATTGGAAGAAATAAATGACTTGACACCCACTATTGGCTATAATAAAATCATCATAACTGTGAGCTACTGAATGGTGGTGGCCAATGGGTGACCCTCTTGGCAATTAATTGGTGGTACCCACCTTTCATTTCTTTGTTCTGGAAGAGAAAAGCAACGCACGCAGCAAGCACCACAGTCTCCGATTCTTCATCCGCAACGAGCAACTAGAGCGACGAAGCAGCATGGCGATCCCCCTCACGCGCCTCGCGCTTCTTTTCTGCATGCTGCTGATAGTGATCACAGCAACAGCCCCAGCGTCCTCTGAGCAGCAGCAGCAAGAGATGACGAGTTTTGAAGCCGTCGACGCCACTGATGACCGCCTCTCGGCCGCAATCTCTGGCTGCGGACTCTGCCAGCGAACGGGCCAGTGCGACCAGGCGTTCCGCGGCACGCCCGGCCAGTTCTGCCAGACGCTCGTATCTGCAGCGCCGTGCTGTTGCCCCGCTGATGCGCAGTGCGTGCTCGACAACGCGTACAACTGCCGCTGCAGGCGCACGGTCGTGTCTTCGAACCCAAACGTGCGCGGCGTGACGCACACCACGACGACCTCATCGTCCAGCTCGGGCTCGTCGACGATCTTCTTCCTGCTGCTCATGATCTGCTGCTTGTGCTGCTGCTGCGGAGTGGCTGAGAAGCGCCACCATCGTCACGAGCGCCAGTACCAGTACGCGCAGCCAGTGTACACTGCCTCAGCGACGCAGTACGGTACGAACGACCAATACGCGTATCCATCAGCGCCTCCAATGTACGAAGAGCGCGGGTACCCAGGTGGTGGTGATGGTGGCAACAACAGCGGGTATGCTGCAGGGGCAGTCGGGGCGGTGGCAGGTCTCGCAGCAGGCGCATTCCTAGGCTCAGCGTTCAGCGGCGACGGCGGCGACTCGCACCAGCAGACCACCACCACATCGTACTTTGCGGGCGACTCGGGCGGTGCCACGTCCACTTTCGATTTTAGCGGCGACACTGGCGGCGACGATGGCGGAGACGATGGCGGCGACTTTGCTGGCGACTCGTGAGCGAACCAGAGGCGAAAGCGACATGACTGTATTTTGCGTAGTTTGGATGCTCATAAGGCAAGTTGACTTCAATGAGAACAGCAAGCAAGCCGTTTGGGCTTTGCAAATCGCGTTGAATGACTCACGTTAGGTGCATTTCTGCTGATTTGCGTGACCACTGAACTGCGTCGCGAGCCATGTCGTACGTACTTCTGGAGTGCGCGTGCGCTATCACTTGTTTGCAGCCCAACTGCGAGATTCAGAATGTGCCTGGTGGAGGCAGGAGTGGAGGCACGCCCCAGCGCAAGCTTCATCGTCTCGCACAAATCTGCCGCCGCAGAAGAAGTGCTGATTTGGATGGAGGACTTGGCACGGTCACTTTGGATCTGTTTATGGGACGGACATCTGCACACACACACAGTCACACAGTCACACGGCCGTCGTCATCAGTTCGATAGACTGTGTCTTCTGCTTACCTGTCTTGTCTTGGTGGTAAACCCTGCAAGCGCCACAACAGGAAAACCAATTGCATGTCCACACTCCCCACCTCTGAAAGCAAGATGTGCCTTCCCAGAGGTCTCACTTTCCTCTTCCCCCACCCTGCATCCACCCTACCGCCATGCTTCGTGCCACCACTCGATCGCGTTCGTTTCAGCTCAAGGTCTCCGAGTCGCCAAATCTGCAAGTGGCCTTTCCGGCCGATCGTCGGTCAACCTGAAGAGTGAGAGAGGAATGAGCGAAGACGACCACGAGCGAACGAGAGAGAGAGAGAGAGAGAGAGAGAGAGAGAGAGAGAGCTAACGTGGGGGTCCACCACCCGTGAGCATTTGCGAAAGCCCAGCCCATGATGAAAGGGAAGGGACAAGCCAAGCACGCATTTGGGGAGCTCTGAGAGTAAGAGCTGGCTCGGGTCGAAGGAGAGCTGGGTCGTCGTCACTTCGGCGAGGCGTCCCAGATCGAAAAGCGTTGCTGCTCGCGGTACGATATCGAAACATACCGTAGAACTGAGTTTACTTTGGCTCTTTTAGGCCTCGTCAGCGTGCCAGTCGGAGCTCAGTCGTGGAGTTGTTGCTCAAGATATCAGTGCACAGAAGCGAGAAAAGTTTACCCAAACTGCCTAAATTGATGAATACTCTTTTAATTTGATGTGATGACGTTACTCAGGCTATCTGGGAATTTCACTCAGGCTGTCGATCAGACCCCCCAAAATGCTCGCCTTTGCGTTCTCAGAAGCAGTCATCGCGATGCCAGCTCTCACTTCTTTTTAAAGGCGGCGCTGATTTGGATTTGTCAGAGTGCCGCTGCTGACAAACGGGAAGCCGGGTTGCGGTCGGGCGAAGCGAGGTGGCCTCGTCGCACTCTCTTGATTCAAAAGCGCTGAAATTCATTTAGGAAAGAGACCAGTATTTTAGTAACCCCTCTACCAAAAACGAGAGCAGCAATTCATTGTTGAGGAATCAAGCTGGCTTTTGGGATATAGTATCGTCGGTCGCTGTGCAGACAGCTCCAAGGCTTTTGCATCCTTCCATGATCGGAGAGGATAATGATTTGAAACGTGAAGGTGAAGGCAGTGCTGATATAAGAAGGGTGAGGAAACAAATTGTGAAGGAACCACTTCCACCCACGACGAAGGTACAAACGCGTACTTAAGTACAAACCTAGAGCCAAACAGCTGGGGGTTTACGTTTGATTTGCGTCCTAAAGCCACCACCACAGGCCAAAGCGAACAAGAAGGGAGCACCAGCGTAGATCTGAGATCCTCATAGCGGATGCTGATATCGGCATTTCTGATGTCTTTTTGGGACAAGTTGACTCTGGAACGACGACAAAGAAGGATGCAATCTTCGCCCTGAAGATGCTCAAACCATCATTTTCACATCTGATTTCCAGCTCCAAATTCAATTTGATGTGCTGTTTTTCCTAGGTTTGCAGCCAACTTTCGGATAAAAAGGGTGCAAAACAAAACGAAGAGTTCAGAAATCAGCAGCGCCTCCTTTTTGTCATGGATCACCTTTCCGTCCGGGTAAACAAACCTACGGCGGACGAAGCCCATACCAGTCCGGTCAAATCGATTCCAATCAAACCAGCAACCTGGAGTTCGAGCTTTCGGATCCCAAGTTCAGATCCGGACTCTGGGCTCAAGGCTCGTGAGGCTTCAATTTGATTCCTCACCCAGCGAGGACTCAGCCCAGGCGATGCAAAGTAGCGAAACGCAACTCATCGGACAGAGAACACTACAAGCAGACCCTTCTTGGACCCGACACGTGATGCAAGGCTGGGTGTTTGCAAATCAAATCAATATAGCGAGCAGTCGAGAACTGACTGCACGCCAGAGAGCACAGCTCAATCCTCTGATTAGAGAAGAGATCCAGCCCAGCCAGCAGCAACACCAACAACCAAATCATCGCATCTGTCCAGTCCATTCTGGCGCTTTTCCATGAGTTTTCATCGGATGATCGACCGGTTGGCCGGTTTGGTTGGTCACCACCAAATGTGGTAATCCTGCTAGGGTTACGAATCTCTCAGTGTGTCGAAAGTAAGCAATGGACCAACAGCAGCATAATCGACCGAGTCTCAAAGTGATCAATCATTTCAGCGCACTTCACTTCCCCGGCGATCAGCTCAGCTTGCAGCGCGACAGCGCTTCCTGTTTATCGCACACCCGCTCGCTCGCGAAGCAACGACTTGCACGCTTGCCAAGCGCTTGTGCTTGGCAATCACTCTCCAAGTCACGCGAAATCATGCATTTAGCATTCAAAGTCATTTCCAAGGCTCTCTTCTCTCCTCTCGCCTCTCCACAAATTCTCTCACAGCCACCAGCCAGAGCGAGAGTGAGTCAAGTGAAGCCAACCAACTCAACTCTGGGTAGGAGAGGTGGAAGAACGTGCATGCAATGGACATTTGGACCGGGGCGGATCAACCGGACGGAACAGGTGGAAATGTACATATTATAGTTCGAACCTCCGTCTCCATTCGCTCTCGGTTCACTCAATAGGTTCACTGGGCAAACCTGAGCTCTTGACTGAGAAGCTCCAAATGAGTCGGTTGGCTGAGCATGGTGCCAATCAGCAACTGCTGCTGTATCTGAGCCTCTTTAGTTGTCTCTCTAAGACAAATCCAGCCTCTTTGGTCTACAAATGGATACAAACTCAACATTTTCACGGATGACAGAAACCTCTAGTTCACAACAGTATGCACTACAAGAGGCACAAACAAAGCTTACTGATCGACGGAAGTGCAGGTTTGGATGACTGTGGCAGACAAAAAAAGGGTGATGGGAACATAGAAATACCAGGACGGAATCCTACTGTACGTATCCAGGGCTTGGTGTGTAACTGAGCAATCTCGGAGCTGCTCGCGATGAGCTCCGCCTCGCTCGTCTCGCTCTTCATTCTTCGATTTGACCCGACGGCAACACACACAGCGGCTCAGGCTCCAGCAACAGATAGGCAGACTCACGATGAACAAGCAGCAGTTGTCGCTCCGCTCCATCAGCCCGCAGCAGCTCGAGCGCATCGCCGCCAAGCTCACGCTGTCGTCGCGTGCGCTGCAGATGCAGATCCTGACGCTGCACCGGGAGCTGGCGGTGACCAAGCGCGAGCTCGTGCTCTCGCACCAGGACCTGGCAGACGGCCTCATGCGGCTCCACGAGATCGACGAATACGTCCGCGAAGTGCAGGACGAGCTCACCGTCAGCGCGCAGACCGACGTCGAGTATAGCTTCACAGAGGAAGAGGTGCGCAGTCGTCAGGAGCAGCTCGAGGAGCTCGAGGAGGAGCGACAAGAAGAGCTCACACTGCTCGAGCACGTGCGCGCGATCATCGGGCTGCACGAGTCGTCGCAGGGCAAGCTGCGCGTGGTCATCGCTAAGCTCGTGAAGGAGCTCTGCATCGTCAAGCGCAAGGAGCAGCTGCTCGTGATGCTTGCGCTGCGGTCGCGGATGGTCAAGCTCGTGCCGAACAAGCTGTAGACAGACAGACAGACCGTCATTGAGTGATGTGATGTGAGCGGGTTGGGTTGATAAACGAAACGAAACCAGCCCAACCCATGTACCATAGAAGAAGAGAAGAGAGCAGGATACAGACAAACAGAACCCGATAGTGTGCCCTATAGACAGAATCTCCGGTGGAAGAACTCATTTAGTCCTTCTGGCCATCTATTTAACACCAGAATCACCATTTTTTTTTAAATTTACCATGATCACCATCTTGAAGAGCTTTAAGACTCATCGTTGGTAATAAGGAGAGTCAGCGAGAGTTTCCAGCAAATAATCAGCGCAAACGAATGGAGAATGGACCGACCAACACCTTTTGGATCGATAGATAGAGAGCGCATGTGGAGTCGGAGCTGCTCAGGTCATCAGGTAATTGTGCAAAATTAGTGTCTACCACATCACATTCATAAGGAGCAGGTATTAGGTGTCCCACATTATAGTTGATCGACGTTTGGTTTTTACTGTTTCGGTGCTGAGGCAGAGAGAACTGTACCTAACTCGACATGGCTTCATGCGTGGAGCTGGCTCCAACGCCTCTAGCACCAGATGGATAGAAGATCTTTTTACTCCTCAAGCTCCGCCCAAGAGCTCCGTTGTGTTGACCACCACGGCGTTCAAAGAGATCAAAGCATGCACGCAAGAGTAGGGCACCGAGTCGAGTCGACATCCCTCCAGCATTGGCAGTCTGATGAAGCTTTATTTAACCACTTGGAGCTTGTTCGGATATGCCACTTCGTTTTCATTCAAGAATGCTATTTGCACGCTCATTTCTCGTTATAAGCACAAACTGCTGCTATCAATCATGGGTCTGAACTATAACAACTACCTGCCTAGCTGGTTCGCTAGTTTGTCAACAGTCGGTTCGCTCGCTGTCTTGATCAAATACTCATTCGTAGTGTCTCGCGCTAGATCCCGGCGTCTCTGACAGGCTGCGAGTGATGAGCACGATGCTGTTATAGCTGCAGCTGGCGCATTTTGCTGTTGTACTCGGACGACGCTCTTCTTCCAGCGAGTTGTGTCGCTTGCAGCTGCTGCTTGTGTTCGAAAGACGTTGCGGATTGCGGCGAGCCGACCATGAGCTCGCAGCTCCAGCGATCGGCCGTCGCGGTGCTCGGGATCCAGGGTGGCACGCTGTCGTCCGCGCTGAAGCCGAAGATCTTAAGCCGGCATCGCGCATCTCGTCCTAGTATGGCCTTGCGGATGCACACGAACGACGGGGTGATGACGTCACTGCCACCAGCGTCTGTGTGTTCCTTCTCGCGACTGAGACGGCGGCGCACCTGGATGTGATTGAGCGGCAGCTCCTTGCGCCTGAGGCGCTGCGCCTGAACATACAGCCCTGCGACGTGCAGTCGCTGGCTCGCGATCAGCGACAGCTCGTCGCGCAAAGGGTCCTCTGAAGCTGTAGTGCTGATCGTATTGGAGGTGCTGATCTCTGTTCGCTGGCGCACTCGATTCGATCTTGAGTTGCTGCTGCTGTTGGCGGTGCTGTGCGTTCTATGGGATCTGTTGGGTGCTGCGGTTGTTCTGTCCACTGGCACTACTGCAAGGTAGTTCGGTGCGCGGTCTGCCTCTGCTGTCGAAGTCGATGCCACCCCGCCGCCGAAGATGTCGTCGCTGCTGCTGTTCCACCTCGTGCGGTACGAGCCCGGTGTAGTGGTGATCCACGACTCGTGCTCCGTCACAGGGCTGCCAGCGTCTCTGCTTTTGTCTTTGTGCTCTGGATGCTTGGAGACGCCCGTGATGAGCCGCGTGCACCACGCGCCGACGCGGCGCAGGCGGTTCTTCTTCGTCGCCGCTGGGTGCATCTTGTATGAAGATACTACACTCACTTGGCGCCTCTACGCGGCAACTTGGACAATGAGCAGCAAGAAGTGGCACGTGTGGTTAGATGCGCGCGCGCGCTCTCCCAGGATAGAAAGGAAGGAATAAATGACCAGCTCGCAAAATTTACTGTCTGTGTGCGATGGTAAATCCATCGACTGACTGACTGGGTCGACCATCAACAAAAGAGCCCAGGCTTTCCTCACTGCATTCGACACGCTTCCATTTCTTATTCATAGTATAGAACAACAGGCAGGCAGAAGCGCAACGTGGATGCTGTCTTTTCGCTTCCGTCATGTGGATCCTCACACCGACCGGATGGATGGAAGAGAAACTGCAATTCCAACCAGTCAAAGGCTGCTGAAAGCGACTGCAAGAGACAGGCAGGCGAGCATGGAGTGAATGATGCGGCTCGCCATCTTTCTACGGACTGGCTGACTGGGTGACTGGCGTCACATTGAAGGAAGAAGCTCAGGGCTCATGGACTCGTTCGGAATGAGTTGTTTACGAGAGTGCAGCTTCTATTTGTGACTCTTCGTGTCTGATCCTCTGTCTCGCAAGAGGTGCGCCATCGAAACAGAGAGACGGTGCAAAAAATAAAATGAGAGTATCAAAAGAAAGAGTCACTATTTTGAGATGCAAGATCACTAATTAGAGAGTTATTTCTAGATTTGCTGTGAAGTCTAATTAGCATATTAGTGAATCTGGTCTTGTATTCCTTTACAAAGGAAATACACGTGGTCTTTTACATTGTTTAAATTGTAGAAGACACTGGCATTGTTGTAAAGGACCATAATTGTGGAGTGGGTTCGTAACATAAATGTACATCTCATAATTGTGGAATCGGTATTGAGCTTCTCCCAAGCAAGAAGCAAGCAAGCACGCAAGTATGGCGGCCATGGGGGCGGTCGTGGACGCCGTGTTCGGGTCCTACGACCTCAAGAACGCCAAGCAGTGGCGCGACGAGGACATCCAGTACCGCGAGCAGGAGAAACAGTGGCGCGAGGACGCCATCTCGCGCGAGATCGCGTGGCGCAACGCCGACCTGGAGCGCGAGCGCCGCGTGGTCAAGCTCGAGAACGAGAAGCGCATCATCGACGCACAGCACAAGCAGCTCTCGGCGATCGCGCAGCTCTCGGCGCTGCTTGCGGCCTTCTCCATGGTCTCGATGGTCGAGATCAACCTGCCTGAGGGCACAAACCACGTGCTGCTGGTGTTCTACGGCAGCGTCTGCTGTCTGGAGGTGCGTGAGCCTGTGTTTGACACTGCGCAATTCGGTATCCTATATAACCGAGACTTGCTCTGACTGTGTGTTGTTGTTGTCTGCTCTTCACGCTCCAGTTTATATTTATGCTGATATGCATGCTTACGTGCACGCTACTACTGCTGGCCGTGACGCGGTTCGTGACGCACACGCTCGAGGGCGAAGTGCGGCAGCTCACGGTCATCGAGCTGGAGCTCGTCTCGCCGTTCTACGCGTGGTGGCTCAAGCGCTGCGAGCGCGAGTGGCAGCTCGCGTACCAGCTTTTCCGCTTTGGCGCGTCGCTGTTCCTCGTCGAAGTGGTGGCCATCGGATGGGTGCAGTTCGACCGGTCGGTGGTCACGGCCACGATCATGACCGTGCTTTGCGTGGTCGGCATCCTCTACTACCAGCTGCGCGTCGCGAGTCGGTGGCGGTATCTCGTGAACTTCCCGGACCCGAACAACGTGAACCAGAACTACCACTCGAGCATCGGCCTGGACGAGTGAGAGCCCGGATCGGCATAATAGTAGTTGTAAAACGAATACATAGAGCATGAATGGCTGACCAAATGAGCATTCTATTCTCACTGTTCGCAGTCGGGAGTCGTCATTTTGGTCATCAAAGCCACAGTGACTGACTGGCGCACAAGCAGGAGCTCAGGTAGATGAGGCGACTACAGTGTAGCTATCGATGCTGCTTGGTGGAGCTAATTGCGTCTCTTTGTGATTGTGCTGCGCGTGCAGCGTGCTTGATTTTTTTTCGCTCGTCACTTTGTTTGCTTTTGGTGCTGCTCCTTGGCGCCACCACTTGTGTCATTCCTGCATCGCAGGCATTTTCTTGTGATTGTCCAGCTGGTTCAGAAATTGCGCATTCAGCAGTCCCTCTCAAAATTGCTATCACCAGCCAAAATCGTTTATTACAGGTTACTAAATAATGAAGTTGCAAAAGAACTTTAGATCACGAGTCTGCCCATCAAATTAGACAATACATGCACTTTCGCAAGCCGTACGTTCAGATCTGAAGTGACAAAAAATGGGCACTGAGGAGATCGTGCACAGCGCTCCGCCCACCCACCCTGCCCGCTGGCCGCAGTCGCCTGTGATGAGCCATTTCCCGAAAAGCTCCACAGTCGGCACACGCTTAGCGCACGCCGTCGCACACTCGATCACATACGCTACCAGCACCAGCACCCCCTCATCATCAACATGGACAGCAGCAACAAGTTCGTGGTGCACAAATTCGGCGGTACGTCCGTGGGCAGCGCCGAGTGCTTCGCCAAGGTCTCGGACATCGTGTCGGCGCTCGCCGCACCGCGCATCGCTGTGGTCGTGTCTGCGATCGGCGGCAAGCCCAAGGTCACGGATCTGCTCATCAGCCTGCTCAGCCTCGCCAAGCAGCGCAAGTCGCAGGAGTGCGAGGAGATCCTCGACATGATCCGCGAGAAGCACCACAAGGTGATCGCCGAGACGTTGCCGGAAGACGTGGGCAAGCCGATCGAAGAGGCGATCAACGCGGACCTGAAGCGACTGTCCGAGCTGCTGCGCGCGATCTCCATCATGCGCTCGTACAACGACAGCGTCGTGGAGTTCATCTCGGGCCACGGCGAGGTCTGGTCCGCGAAGATCTTGACCGCGGTGCTCACGCTGCGAGCAGCGGCGGACAGCAAGAAGCACAAGTTTCACTTTGTCGACGCGCGCGAATTCCTCATTGTCGAGCCCGATGAGGACCACGGTCCGGTCGTGCAGTACGACGTCACGACGAAGAACATTGAGAAGATCATCAAGAGCAGCCAGCCGGACGGACAGGAGCTCACGCACCTCGTCATCACGGGCTTCATCTGCAGCACGACCGAGGGCGTCATGACCACGCTCAAGCGCGACGGCAGCGACTTCACGGCGTCGATCTGCGGCCGCGTGCTCAAGGCGAGCAGCATCACGATCTGGACGGACGTCAGCGGCGTGCTGAGCTCCGATCCCAGAAGAGTCCCCGAAGCCAAGATCCTCGCCGAGGTGTCGTACGAAGAAGCCATGGAGCTCGCGTACTTTGGCGCCAAGGTGATCCACCCAAAGACCATGACGCCCGCGATCCTGGAAGCGATCCCGATCTACATCCGCAACACGTTTGAACCGGAGCATCCAGGCACGAAGATCTTTAATCGCAAGCGCGTAGAGCTAGAGCGGAAACTATCGAATGGTCTACCGAACGCGAAGAACATCGTCAGCGGCTTTTCGACTGTCGACGACCTGGCGCTCTTCAACATTGAAGGTAGCGGCATGGTCGGCGTCCACGGCACGTCGTCTCGATTGTTCAGCGCGCTGGACCGCGTCAAGGTCAACGTTGTACTGATCGCGCAGGCGAGTTCCGAGCACTCGATCTGTTTCGCCGTGCCGATGAGCCGCGCGATGGACGTGCAGGAAGTGGTGAACGAGACGTTCTTCAAGGAGATTCACCATGGGCTCATCGAGAAGACTGAGTTCATTGCGCCAATCAGTATCATCGCCGCCGTTGGCGACAACATGAGCGCGACGCCGGGCGTGTGCAGTCGCTTCTTTGGTGCGCTCGGCCGAGCGGGCATCAACGTGCTCGCGATCTCGCAGGGGTCGTCCGAGCGCAACATCTCGGCGGTCGTGCGATACGAAGATTCGGCGGCCGCGCTGCGAGCGGTGCACTCGGCGTTCTTCCTGTCGGATCAGACGATCTCGATCGGCATCGTCGGTCTCGAGCACGTCGAAGACGACAAGACTGGCGTCGGCAAGGCGCTGCTCGAGCAGTACAACCAGCAGCGAGAGTACCTGAAGCAGCGCTTCAACGTGGACATTCGCATCCGCGCGATTGCGACGCACTCGTCGTCCAAGATGCTGCTCGACCACAATGGCGGTCTCACCTCGGACGTGCTCGAAGAGAAGGCGGATCTCTTTGAACCGTTTGATCACAATCGATTCCTGGATCACGTGTGCGCTGATCACCTGCCGCACTGGCTCATTGTCGACGTCTCGAACTGCCCGAGCCACGTGAAGAACCTGTACCCGACGTGGCTGAATCGCAACGTGCACCTGATCACGGCGAACATCAACGTCGCGGCGGCGTCGACGAGTCTGCACGGCTTGATCCGCACGAAGCTGCGCGAGAAAGAGCTGATCTTCGATTCGGAGGCGTGTCTCGCGATCGGCGTGCCGATCTTCAACACGATCCAGAACTTCATCCAGACCGGTGACGACATCCGCAAGGTCGAGTTCTCTGGCAGCTTGTTCCTCAACTCGGTGCTCAGCGCTGCTACCTCGGGCAGCTCCGAAGTCGACCTCCCGACGCTGCTCAAGCAACACATTGACGAATTCAAATCGTCGCTCTCGGTGCGCGACATCCTGGACGACGTCATGGGTGTGCACAGCGCCAAGAAGGCGGTGCTGCTTGCGCGCGAGCTTGGTTTCCGCACCGAGCTGCAGGAAGTGGCGATCGACTCTTGTTGGCGCTACCAAGACGAATCGAGCGAGGGCGACGAAGATGTGGCAAAGTGGGACTACGAGCGACTGCTCGCGCACTTGGTGAGCAAGTGCGAGCCGCTGCAGCAGCAGATCTCAGCTGCGATTGCGAACCGCGCAGAGACGCCATCACTGCGGCTCATGGCGTTCATCGACGCGCAGAGCGGTGAGATCTCGGTCCGGGTCGAAGCGCTGCCTGCGGTGCATGTGTTTGCGTCGCTGCAACCACTGCAGTGCGCTTTCGCGTTCTACACCGCGCGTCACGCAGCCCACCCTGTTGTGGTCTCCGGTCCGATTGCCGACAGCTCCATCACGGCCGGTACGCTCTTCGGCAGCATCTTGAACCTGGCGCGCAACTGCGGCGCTCGCGAGTCTGGTGCCAATTGAGTTGACGCTGCTAGGGCTTTTTGACAGGGATAGAAATGTTTGTAGGTGGCTTCATTTGTAAATAAGCTCCACAAAAGTGCGAATCCATTTAAATACGATAGAAACGTTAGAGTTAGAAATGAATTGTTGTCAGGAAACGAATCTTTCGTGCGTTTCTAATGACTAAAACAGGCTTCAGGATTCATGTTGAAGACAGAAAATAGTGTGACCCACGCTACTTTGGTGGATCTTGAGGAGCTGTGTGTCCTTCTTCCTTCCGCTTTCCTTCTTTTGTTCTCCAGGCATTGACGAGACGGACAGACAGAAACGCAAGCGACGGACGGCTCCAACGCGATGATGGCCATCACCAGCCTTGCCACAGAGAGAGAAGGAAGACGCGAGGCGTGTGCGAGTGGGTGTGTGGATGTGTGGGTGCCGCTCATGTGTGTGGGTGGTCACAGTGAGCGCCTGGTGCCTCTTCCCGTGACGGACTGGCTCATTTGATTGCTCGGCCCTTGCTGAAGGCGGGCGGCGGATGACGTCAGAAGAGCAAGCGGCGGGTTAGAGAAAGAAGAGTGGCGCGCCGCGTGCGGCAGGGTGAAGATAAGGAACCAAGCGGCGCGCTCACAACAAGATCTCCTTGTGAATGCGCTACGCTGCTGTAGGAGTGTAGGCGGGCGAGTGGGTTTTCGCGTGTATATTGCTCGCTGTACTAAACTGTCGTGACGTGATGTGCGCATTTCGATTTCTTGGTGTCACGACACGCGCAAAGTAATTGTCATGCTCATGACCATTTCATCACCAACCACAGGCGCTGCCATCATGGCCCATACATAACGCCGCTCAGCCTACCATCAGATAGGCATGAGTGCGTGCGCATGTGCGGAAGAATCCTCCTTCCTTCACGTACACACATTTCGCTGCCGCCATCGGCCAAACAATCGGTATCGCTACCGGTTTTACTCCAAAGGGAAGCGGGCTTGCAGGCTGCAAAATGGGTTTGGCCGCTGGGCGTCTTTCTCCGGGTTTGAGCGAGTGAGTGTGCGAACACATCCCTCTCACATTCTTCTTCTTCTTCTTCTTCGCCACTTGCTCCCCGACCCCACCTGGTCGCAGACGAGCTCCCCTCCCCTCTCTTCCTTCCACGCTCACTCGTCAACGGCCGCTTCACACACAGCTTCACGCGACGGCAACGCAGACAGACGGACAGAGCTCTTCATTACAAGACACACACATATACGCACGCATACCCATACGCGCTAGCGTTTCGTCATATCACCATGACCCGGAAGCGCCGCATGACCAAGCCCGCGCCTGCGCCAGTGGCCACTTCAGCGTTGGGGCCGCCTGCGCACTCACCCGCGCGCAGTACGCGCAGCGCGGCGTCATCCGTGCTGTCGCTGCTGACGCCACCGACGAGAGCCAGGTCTTCTTCATCATCGTCGTCGTCGGCATTCGCCGACCTGCCTGTGTTGTCGCCGCCGCTCAAGAAGCGCGTGCACACGCGCAGCGACGCGCGCGCGGTCAAGGTCCAGAGCCTCGAGGAAGCGCTGGACGAGCAGGACGAGTACGACGACCAGCAGCGCTTTGTAGACGGCGACGGGTATGGCGACAGTCAGAGTAATACCAGCAATAGTAACACACAGCGCCACAACATCAAGCCTGACCCGCATCTCCCGGATCCGTACAAGCGCGCTGCTAAGGTGCTCCACTACAAAGGCTCGGTCTACGACGCCATGCTCACGCGGGTAAGATGCGAGAACACACACAATGTTGCCCATGTATCTATTGCTAATATTTGGCTAACATCCATGTCACGTGTAATTTGCAATAGGCGCGCGTGCACCAGAACCAGTGCGAGTTCATTGCGCTGCAGGCGCTCGAGTACGAGAACCAGTTTTACCTGTGGACGCGCTCGGGCAGCATCGGGTACACGGGGAAGACGCTGCTCATGGGGCCGTATGAGTGCGAGGAGCGCATCATTGTGGAGTTTTGCATGGTCTTCTCGTCCAAGACCAGCTGCACGTGGGAAGAGCGCCACTCGCTGCAGTACCAGGAAGGAAGGTGTGTGTTGTATGCAGCGTCTCTGACTAATGTACTAACCCATAGGCGGTGTGGAAGGTGGAAGCTCAAGAAGCGCAAGTCTTTGCTGAGCTCCTCTCTCATGCGCGCTCTGTGTGTTTGTTTATCTATCTGCCTGCTATTTGATGTAGCTTTACGTGGATTGAGCTCGATTATTCCATGGGCACGCCATACACTGACCTCTCGAGCTCGCTGCTCGACAGCGGAGATGACTATGAAGACCCAGGCAGCAGCTCGCGCACAGGTCAGAAGCGACGAAGAAACTCCAGATCGTCTTCATCTTCGTCATCATCATCGTCTAGCCGTCAGTACAATTTCGTACAGGACTGGAACAGTTCGTCTTCTAGCAGTGCGGCAACACTGTCAGCGAGCAAGCGAGCAGCTACAGCAGCTGCATTGTGTCCGCCCGCGTCGCGACTGCATGCGGAAGTGCAGTCGTTTCTGAATCTGATTGCGGATCCGCACGAATACCACTCGTACAACTACTCGGAGACGGAAGAAGTGATGGAGGAAGCACAGAAAATGCCGCTCGGACGCCTTTCCAAGACGACCATCAAGCGGGTACGATACCATTTATTCTATTTGGCTATCGTTATCCCAAGGGCTGTTTTTTCTAATCAGCAGGCTTTTCTTGCAGGGCTACGAGACGTTGCAGCAGATTTATGAAGCGCTGCGTACGCGCACGGCGTGCCGAACGCGGATTTTGAACCTGAGCTCGCACTTCTACTCGATCATCCCGCACCACTCGCGATTGGACGTGATTGACACGATGGTGAAGCTCGGCAAGAAGGTGGCGATGATGGAGAGCGTGTGCGAGAATGTGCGCGGCATGAGCGCCATGGAGGTCGTGAACGCGTGCAAGCAGCGCAACTACCTGGACGAGTGCTACGCGCTGCTGGGCTGCGACATGCTGCCGGTCTCGGAGAACTCGGATGAGTTCGCGTTCGTGAAGGCGTATCTGAAGAACTCGAGCTGCTGCGGCTGGAAAGACGGCACGTTGCAGCTTTTGAACGTCTTCCGCGTCTACAAGCCCGACGAGGACGACCGCTTCGAGCCCTATCGAGACTTCCCCAACCGGCGAGTGAGTGAATGCGCGAAATTGGCTTTGTGCTTGACCGACAATGCTGACAATGCTGACAGTTTCTAACCTGATCTTGGTATTCGCATGTATCTTTCATGTTTCTGGCAGATTTTGTGGCACGGTAGTCGCATGAGCAACTGGCTAGGCATCCTTACGGACGGCCTCCGCATCGCGCCGCCCGAGGTCGCGTCCAACGGCCGCATCTTCGGCAAAGGTATTTATTTCACAGACAAAGCATCCAAGGCGCAGGCGTACTGCCACGCGAGCGCGCGCCATGGGGGCTCGCAGAACAAGTGCGTGTTCGTGCTGAGCGAGGTGGCGCTGGGAGACGTGAAGGAGATGGTGTCGTCGGACGAGAACGCCAAGCGCTGGGTGCACGTGAGCTGCGGCGGCCACACGAAGGCCTCAGCTTTCAACAGCTGCAAGGGCGTGGGCACGTGCCGCCCCGACGCGAGCGGCGACATGGTGGACAAGGACGGCGCAGTGTGGCCGCTCGGCAAGCCCGTGCAGACGGCCGAGGCCACGGGGCTGAGCCACTCGGAGTACATCATTTACAACCCCGCGCAGGCGCGCATGCGCTACGTCGTCGTGGCGAAGAGCGCCTACTAGGAAGTTTGCTTTAGACCCTTGTTCGTTGCTCGTGTGCTGTTGACATTGGTGGTAGGTAGGTAGTGTTGTATTTGTTTGTTTTGTTAGGTAGGTTGGGACTCGGATTTTTTGTGTATTTTGTATGGCATAATGCTCTCTTTCTCTCTTTTCATCTTGGCTTTTTTGTGGGTCTGTATGAATGAATGCATGAATATGGATGGCGACGAGCTCCGCCCAAAGCGAAGAGGTCATTCAAGTTTAAACTTACTTGAGCTTCTTGGCGCGGTCCATGATCGCGTTGAGCCGCTCGACGAGGGGCGGGTGGCTGTAGTGGTAGGCGCTGTAGAGCGCGTCCGGGTTCATGTTGGAGAGGTTCTCGATCGCGAGCTTTGTGAGCCCCGAGCGCAGCCCCTTCTCGTGGCCTAGGTCCACGGCGAACGCGTCGGCCTGGAACTCGTTCTTGCGCGTGTTGAGTGTGATCAGGAACGACAGTACGTGCTCCACGGGCGCCCACACCGTCTGTGAGAACAGCAGGAAGCCGATGATCACGGGCTTGGAGTCGTTCGAAAAGCCAAAGCTCGCAAACAGCTCCGCGTCGTTCATGCAGAGCCCAAACACGTAAAAGCACGCGAACGTGTACACCTGCTGGATCGCAAAGCCCTGCGCCGTGTGCCAGAGCTTCCAGTGGCCGAGCTCGTGGCCGAGGATCGCGACGATCTCATCGTGCGTGGCCTGCTCCAGCAGTGTGTCGAAGAGCACAATGCGCTTACTCTTGAAGAAGCCGAAGAAGTACGCGTTGCTGTGGCTCGAGCGCTTGGAGCCGTCGCACACAAAGAGCTTCGCGAGCGGGAACGCGAGACTGGACGCCAGCGCCTCGATGCGCGTGCGCAGCTCGCCCTCCTCCAGTGGCGTGAACTTGTTGAACAGCGGCATGATCAGCACCGGATAGAGCGTCAGCATCACCAACGAGAACGCGAACAAGAACACCCACACGTACAGGTAGAAGTACGCGCCGCCCCAGCGAATCACAAAGATCAGCCCCGCGGTCACAGGGTACCCGATAACCATGAACAGCAGGAAGTCCTTGAGCTTGTCCATGAAGAAGAGTCCGAGCGTCTGCTTGTTAAAGCCGTGGCGCGCCTCGACCACAAACGTCGAGTAGAGCGAGAACGGGAGCCCCACGAGCGTGTCGCGGATCGACGTGAGCGTCAGCAGCATGATCGCGAGGTAGATCTCGTTCATCTCGTCCACGCCGATCGCCGCGAGCGCGCGGCCGCTGAGCGTCCACATGAACGGCAAGTAGCCGAGAAAGAGCAGCGCGGTCGCCTCCACCTGCGAGTACGCGCCAGAGATGAAGCTGAACGTGCTCTTGTCGAGTCCGTACGCGCGGCTCTTGTCGAACTTCTCGAGTGTCGTGTCCAGCAGCGAGACCTGCTCACTGTCCTCCTGCTTCTTGTCGTCACTATCATCGTTGTTAGCCTCTCCTTCGTCTTCGGCCTCGGTCTTCTCCTTCTTCTTCTTGGTCGTGAATGTGCCCAGCGAGCCGATCGCGTCTCTCAGCGGCTCGGGGAACTTCTTCTCCTTGAGCTTCTGGTGCTGGCGGAAGTCCAGATACGTCTCAAAGACGTACACGAGCGTGATGAAGATAACCGCGGCCTGGAAGTACGGCACGGAGCCTGGCCGCCAGCCCTCCTGCGTGAAGTACGGCGCGCTCCACCACGCGTGCGGAGATGGTGGGAGCTCTTGGATCGTCTCGTTCATGATGATGATTGACCTGGACGTTCACGATCTGAGGTGTCAGTCACTTGACTTGGTGGAGAGGTAATTCTGTCTTAAGTACGAATACTCCGATTACATACGAGCACTCCGATAAAGTACGCGTGCTGAGCAAAAAGTAAATGATGACAGGGGTGATGGGTGGGGCGTCACGTTGAACAAAAACGAACTCGCTCATCTCCGCACCTTACGTTGTTCTCTGGTCTTCCATTGGTAGAAAAAAACAACAAAATCTTTTATAACCGTTATGATTGGCTGAAGGCCGATGACCACCACTTTCGAAAATTTCTGGTCGTACGTTACTCGTTTTCGGATGAGTGAGCAGCGCAATTGGCAATTGCCATTGCCACTGCCATTCCACCTGCTGCTGATGGCGGTGCTCACTCTTCAATTTGCTCCTCAGCGCTCAAGCCGTCCATCCAAGCAAGCAGCTCCGAGACAGTAAAGTAGAAGATGACTGCGATCCGTGGCCTCGCCGCTCTCCTTGCGCTGCTGAGCGCGTCCGCTTCGATCGACCAGGCGGACGCCAAGCGCGTGTGCACGCGCACGTTCAAGGGCCGCGAACACCTGCACCCGAGCGTGCACCAGCTACCGGCGCTCAATACTGAGCAGATCATGGAGCTCTCGACGTTCCCGAAGAAGCTGGACTGGTGCGAGCAGGGCTTCTGCACCGCGTCGTGGAATCAGCACATCCCGCAGTACTGTGGCTCGTGCTTTGCGCACGGCGCGCTCTCGGCCGCCCAGGATCGCATCAAGATCATGCACAAGAAGCAGGGCTACCTCGGTCCCGACGTGATGCTCGGGCGTCAGACGTTCCTCAACTGCGGCCCTGCGCATGGACTCTCGGACGGCTGTGGTGGTGGAGAGCCGACGGATGTGTTCGAGTTCATGAGCAAGTTCGGAGTCCCAGATGAGAGCTGCTTGCCGTACAACGCCACGGATCACCGCAAGTTCACGCAGACGAACGGGACGTGCCCACCGGAGGGCTACTGCATGAAGTGAGTCCTCTGGATGTAGTATGATGGCTTATCTAGTTTGCGACGATAAGGTTTACTGACTTGAGTCTCTCTTATCCACAGCTGCATGCACACACCAGAGAGTCCAGACGTGCCAGTGTGCTTCCCAGTGAAGACCGTGGTGCGCTACCGCGCCAAGGAGTACGGCCGCGTCACGGGCGAGCACGCCATGATGAAGGAGCTGCTCCGCGGTCCAATCACATGCGGTATCGCGTGCAGCGACGGCTTCACGTTCGACTACCGCGCGGGCATCTACGAGGACAAGACCAACTTCACGGACATCGATCACGACGTCGAGATCGTGGGCTGGGGCGAGGAGGACGGCGTCAAGTACTGGCACGTGCGCAACTCGTGGGGAACGTAAGTACACTTGTCAATGCAAAGCTGAGCCAATGGGCATTGTCGGCAAATTCGTGCTGACGTTGTCCAAACTGATTATTCTTGCAGGTACTGGGGCATGAACGGTTTCTTCAAGATCGTGCGCGGCGTCAACAACCTCGCCATTGAAGCGGACTGCCACTATGTGCTCCCGGACATCTCGGACGAAGAGCTTACGTTCTCAGAGATGCCCATCTACGGCGGCTCGCACTGGGGCATCGTTCCGTTCGCGAAAGACGCGGCGGCCAAGTACCCCGTGCAGACCACGGACGACGTGGCGTTCAGCAGCCTGCCTCTGCACTCCGAGGAGCTCCCGGAGGCCAAGGACTCGGACTCGAGTGACGACGTCATCATCGCCGACGCTGCTGTCTCGAGCCTACGCGCTCCTGAGGCCGTCAAGTCGGCGGCGGCACCAGCGCAGGGTCATCCTGCGGGTCTCTCTATGGTGGCGCTGGTCGTGGGGCTCACCTCGTTCGGAGCTGCGATCGGCTACGCTGCCGCCCGCTTCTCGCGCCGCGAAGCCCGATACGCGCCAATCAACTAAGACTGGTTGTTAGGCTTTGCTGGCTCAAAAGCGGAACACCCTTCATCCTGATTAGCTTTTAGTGTGCTCACAATGCTAGAACTATGATGATAGATTTTTGGCTCCCATTCATGAAATGTGAGGATCTATCTGCCTTGATCTGACTGACTGACTCTAGCCTCTGGGCATTTATCACTTTCACTTCTTGGCAATGTCGTTGGACAGCGTCGTGACCTGCGCGCTGATGACGTGCTGGTCCCACGCGCGCTTGTCCTCCTCGAGCAGGTGCAGGTAGCTCGCCTGTAAGTGGGTCGACTTGGTTAGCACCTGCTCCACCTGCGCGAGCTGCTGCTTGTTCTCCGCGAGCGCCTTGGTGACGAGGTCGAGGCGCGCCTGGTCGAACTGTGCGCTCGCCACGAGCTTTCGCAGCTTCTTCTTGTAGAAGAAGTCGTACACGTTCTCGTACTCGTACTCCTGATTTGTGATGCTCCACCACGCGTAGCCGATGATGCTCGCGCCAAAGCCCGAGAAGTACGTCACGGGCTCCATGATGTCCCACGAGAAGTGGATGAACGAGAGCCAGAAGTAGAGTCCAAAAGTGCCCACGAGCGACGTCGAGAGCCCCGCGGCGACCAGGTTCGCGTGGCGCGTCGCCGCGCTGTGCAGCTCCTTGCGCAGGTTCACGAGCGCGACATGCTCCGGCTCGAGCGAGCGGATCTTCTCGAGCAGCTTCTCGCGCTCCTGGGCAAAGAGCTGCGAGGACACGGGCGACAGACCGATCGACTCCAAGTACGAGTCGACCACGCTACGTGGCTGCAAGAAGATTGACTGCTGGAGGTCTTCGTCCGTTGACTGTGGAGTGATGCGGAACAGAAAGGCATTTGTTAGATCAACATACAACATGCGATTGCATAAGGACGAGAAAAATACGCACGTTGCGGAATGAAAACACGATTCCAGACTGGTGGAACGCGTGGAGGATCTCCGGCGCTTGTTTCTTTGGGATGCCGCGCTCTTTGCACATGAGCACAAAGTCCTGCAGATACACCACCACCATTCATAAGATATTCGTTAGTGAATGCTACAGTCACCATCGGCATATGATATTCTGTAGGCGGATAGCGAGCGCTCACCGCGTAGCTGATCTTCCACTTGCCGAGCGTCTCGAGGCTGTGGCGCAGCGAGATGACCGCCGACTTCTGTGCCACGGCGCGGACGTCTAGATCGCCCTCATCGAGCACACTCACGTACGCGTTGCCTAACAATAGCAGTAGCAACAGCATACAAGCCAACACTGATCAGCATAGACCCAACGCTTTGATCAATCAATCTAACACTGTGGTGCCATAATGAACGCACCAGTAAACACTGGAGCCGTAACAGGGAGCACGCTGTCGTTGACCACGATCTCAAAGTCGTCCTTCAGGATGTTCACGAGCGTGTCATTCGGGGCAAACGACTTGCCGCGCTTTGAGCGGATGTCCACGGTCTTGACGGACGCGTCCTCGGCCTCGATCTGCGCGATGATGCTCTCCACGGTCGACTCTTCACATTCAAACAGCAAAAAAGCAAAGCGAGAAAACACCACAGACACATTAGCTTCACACACAGCGGAGCGAGCATCATGCGAGCTCTCTCTCTCTCTCTCTCTCTCTCTCTCTCCAGAAAACCAACCTGGCGCGATGCTGAAGACGCGCTCTTCGTCAAAGCCTGAGAGCGGTAGCGGCACCGCGAGCGTGCAGGTACCGTCTTTGTATTTGAGCTCGAGCGCGCGGTTCGCTGTATATACATCACGCACAAACCATCAACCACCGTAACGCCACAGCATTCAACAATACACAACACAGCACAAGCGACACAAGGGAGAGAGGGGAACAACTCTACGTACATCGAGCATACTGGAGCGAGGCGGTGTGCGCGATCGAGCGCTTCAAGTTGGCGAGCGCGAGCTGCTGTGCCGCGCAGTTGCGACTGCCCGCAGCGACCAGCGACGCGACTCCGAGACGCAGCATGGTCAGCACACAGAGAAGCGGAGGGGGGGGATAGAAGAAGAAGGACGCGGCTACGCTATAGAACGCAGGCAGGCGGCGCTGGGGGGTGAAGGCGTCGAGAAGAGGAGGAGGAGATGAAGCTGCTTCCGCTCCCTCGCTTGCTCGTTCTCTGATCAGTTCGCGACGTCTGCTTGTTGAGAGCTGGATACTCGGCGAGCTCCTGAGTTATAAGTCAAGCAGTACAGTTCGCCATGCAAGCTGTTCGATTTAATGAGTCATGCATGGTATCTCTTGGGACAAGGGATGACCTATATTAGGTGTGTAAGTCGGTATCTGCCTAATACAGGTCAATGTGAATGCAGCTAAAGTACGATGCTGGTCGGCTGTTAAGTACGTATGATTGCTCTCGTCGCACTTAATCGCGACTAAATCCGCGGATTTATCATTTTACCGTATTTAAGCACAAAATTGCGGATTTAAGATTTAAGAGGCAGGCAAAAAGGGGCCGCCACGAGATTCTAATTTGAGGAACAGAGAGCATATTTGAAAAGTGGAATTCTGTGGCAGTATACGCACTACACATTGACTATACAGTCGCCACGGGATTCCAATGAAAGTAATTAAAAAGATATGAGAAAGGTTAGAATTTTGTGGCAGTCACCCTAGGTAAAGGAAATTTTGTTTGTGATAAACCTGAAAACCTCGCAAAAGGGTATTTATTATACAAATTAGAGAGGTCATTGCTGCAATATTCAAC
The DNA here is from genome assembly GCA_023335535.1 of Globisporangium spinosum. Taxonomy (NCBI): domain Eukaryota; phylum Oomycota; class Peronosporomycetes; order Pythiales; family Pythiaceae; genus Globisporangium; species Globisporangium spinosum. The sequence continues at coordinate 27,599 of JAADVN010000062.1, forward strand.
GTATAATGTATAGCTCGACACTGTACTCGACAAAACAGGCAAGAAGAGACCGAACTGTCCAAAGCAAAGACAAAGACAGACAACAGCAAGAAGATGGCGCCGTCGATGCAGCGCGAGTGGCGCGCGCTGCCGCTGATCACCCGAAGCAGAGACGACGACAAGGAGCTGCGCGTTGAGTCAGAGGCGCTGGTGGTGCTGCGCGAGGTGCATGCGCGCAACATCCACGTTTTGGGGCTCTTCGGTCCCGCGAAAACAGGCAAGCGACTCTTCCTCAAGACGCTACTGAGCTCCAAATGCGACTTTGCGGCGGATCCAGAAAACCACGTGCTGCTCTGGCTGTGGATGCCAGTAGCAGGCAGGCATGCGGCAGCTACTGACGGCGAAGGCAAGAGCGTCAAAGTGGTGATCTCGACTGGCGCGCAGGCGGAAGAAACCGCGAGCGACCGCAAGCGCCGACTCGCACTCTTGCTGCTGCTGTCGTCTGCGCTGGTGTACAACGACGACGGAGAGATCAACGCGCAAGCGATTGAGCGACTCGATTGGTTGGCAGAGGTCGCACAGATCCTGCGCATCAAGGTGAATCAAGACGAAGCTGGTGTCGGTGAGTGAATGCGCTGTCTTGGGTCTGATCCGAAAGGGAATCCAGCATATCCTCGTGATGCTAACAGTATCGAACCATCTATGCAACACAGCAAACGATTTCAAACAGCACGCGCCAAAGTTCATCTGGCTCGTGCAGAACTTCAAAGTCAAGTGGCTCACCAGTGACGACGGCGAGAAGCTGACGCCCCACCAGTACTTTGAGAGGAGCCTCCAGGACGAGAACGGCTTCAGTGACGCGGTCGCGAACCGCAACGCGCACCGCATGTACTTCAACTCGTACTTTCCCACGCGCGATTGCGTGGCGCTGAGTCGACCGGTCGAGGGGACTGTGACGGAGGTGTCGCCTACAACTGAGCGCGATGCGCTGCGCAGCCAGTTTGTCGAGTCGATCGACAAGCTGTACGCGTCGTACCTCTCTGCCAAAACCACCACGTCGTTGCCGGCAAAGCAGCTGATGGGGAAAGAGATGCGCGCTGAGCAGTTTGTGATCGTGCTCGAAACGTACGTCAACGCGCTCAACAGCAAGGCGCTGCCGACGATCACACAGGCGTCCAACACATTGCTCCAGCGCTCCATCACCGAAGGCTTTGACGCTGCCAACCAGGTGTACCAAGAGGCAACCGCAAGCGTCGTGTCCTCGCTCGAGGAGGAGAATCAGGCACTTCCAGCGCGTGAGCTGCAAGTGGCACACTACCGTGGCGTCCAGAAAGCGCTGACCAAGATCCACGATCTAGTCGCGATTCTCCCTGAGCAGCTCCAGAAAACCGTGTTCAGAGAGAGCTTTTCGCAGTGGGACGCTCAGGTGAAAGCGAGTTTCGAGAGTCTCGTGCAACAAAACACAGCACTCTCGTGCGACGCGTGCGCAGCGATCATCGAAAGCGTCTTGCCGCACAACCTGGAAGAGATGGCGAGCGACCTCGCGACAAAGTACGTGTCCATGGATTGTACTTCTCGCCTACTGAATGACAGATGGAACTAACAACCACCTCATTGTTGATGTGAATGTTTAGACTTCGCGGGTCCTTCTCAGACGGACTCGCGTCGTTGCTCTCACAGTACAAGTCGGACTTGCGCAAGGCGATTGACGAGTACAAGGCAAGAGGAAGCGGTCCGGCGCTCCACGAGACGCTGGAGCAGGCGCTGCTGCAGTCCGTCTTTGCGTCAATCAAGAACTGGGGCGTGATTGTGCTCCGCCAGTACCAGCAGCATGTTCGCGCACTAGTAGATCAGCGAGACGCGCTGGAGAGCGACTGTGGACTTGCGAGATCCAAAGACTCGGACTCAGCGTCCTCTGCGGACGACCAGAAGTGCATGTACGAAGAAAAGCTGGAGCAGTCGACAAAGCAGCTCTCCGACCTGCGGAAAACGCTGCTCGGCGAGCTCAACGACAAGAAATCCGAGCTCGAGCGCTTGACGAGCGACATGCAGATGATGGAGATGAAGCAGGACGTGCGCGTGAAGAACATGGAGAGCGACATTGCGTGGACGCGAAGCCGCACGGCCGAGCTGGAGAAGGCGTCGATCCAAGAGAACGCACGTCCCGAGAGCGAGCTCAGCAGCTCCACGCAGCAGATTCTGACCAAGGAGCGCAGTTTTCACGAAGAAGAGCGTTCGTTGCTGACGCAGCAGCGCGAGATGATGGACCGCATCGCACAGCTCGAGCGCGAGATCGCGCAGAAGAAGACCAAGCACGTGCAGCAGGTGTTTCAACTCGAGAACGCGATTGCCAAGCAGTCGGACGAGATGAAGACCGAGCACGCCGAGTTTGCGCGGCAGCTCAAGAGCCAGGCAAAGACCGACATCGGCGTGCTCAAGCTCGCGTACCAGAAGAAGAAGCTCGCGGTGCAGAGCGAGACCGAGAAGGTCAAGCGCGAGATCGACGAGATGCGCGAGAAACTCGCGCTCTTCAACAGTCCCGTGAACCGGACAGCGCCCTCGAAAAAGACGAACCGGGACTTTTTCAGCACGATGTCACTGCCGCTACCGGCGATCCCGATTTTCCCACCATCGAATGACTCTGACGGAAGCGGCGACTCGGCTTCCTCATCAAAGCCCGCAAGCCGCTCGGCGTCCCTGGACGTGTCCACGAGCTCTGCGACGATCGGCCCCAATGCGGCGACTCGCGCAGCCACGGCACGCAACGACAGTGACCTGTGCAAGCAGTCGTAATCATCATCAATCCAGCCATCCAGCCCGGACCGACCTCGCGCTTTTCTTCACATTGAAAGCCCTGCGTTTCTTAGTCTCTCTAAATAGTCAGAACGTCAGCACGAACCAAATTAAATCATCAACGAGAGTGCTGCCCGCGTCACACGCTCAAGCCACTCATTGCAAGGCAATACATCCATCTCATCACTTACTTCCCTCTCGAACTCAAACGTGTGAGCAGCTCCTTCTTTGGTTCTGTCCTCCTCTATCCAAAACCATGCCGTCGAACCGCTGCGTGGCGTGTCTGCTCGTCACCACCACCAGCCGCATCCTCGTGCCGTACGAGCTGAACGCCGCGCTGCTCGTCGCGAGCTTGGTGCAATTCTCGCAGACACAGGAGTTCGCGCAACTAGAGCTCAGCAACGGCTTCACGCTCGTGATACGCTCCGACGCGATCTCGCAGCTTTCCTGCGTTGTGATCTGCAAAACGCCGCTCGCCAGTGAGAAAACCAACAAGAACGCGTACCAAGCGCTCGACATGGCGCATCTCAAGAGCCTTGTGGTCCTGAGCGAGCTTTTGCGCTGCTTCTGTGACCAGGTAGACGTGATTTTCGTGGAAAGCAAAGTGAACAACGAACAAATGGCGGAGAAATACACACTCACGAGCGCTTTAGGTGGAGGCTCAAGAAGACATGGAGATGGTGTTGATGTTGGCGATAATGGCGGTGGTGGCGGCGATGACGACGGCACGATGGACGTCTTCATGTTCTTCCAGAACGAGTTCATCGCGCCGATCATGAAGGACAACAGCACCGAGAACATCCGCACGGGCATCTCCGACTCGGTCACGAAAGCCCCCGTGTCGTCGTCTTCCGTTGAGATCACGCGCCAGTTCCTCATGAACGCAGACACCGGTAGCGTGCTGTATTCGCTAATGGGGGTTCCGAAGCTGCTTTCCGATCGGCATCGGTATCACGAAGAGTCTGACAACGCAGCAACTTTTGCGGAGAGTGGCGCAGGCGCTGGGCAAATGCTGCTTGACCCTACAGCGCACAGATTTGCTCACGCGCGAGCGGGAAGACAGTCAAATTGGCTTCTCTCACATCAGCAACGTGAGCTCCACGACAGTCGTGCTTCGAATCGGAGGGATAGGAGAGACCCAGAGAGATGGATCTCCAGCAAGTGGACCTTTCTACATCGCAGTGCAGATGCTTGGCGTACGTTATTTACCCCTGAGTTTCGCTGACCAATCCCGCTTGTGACTGACAAGTGACGTTGTGGTCTGGGTGATACAGGCAGGGACGTTCGCGTCGGTGGTCTTCTTCTACGGCTCGAACGAACGATTCTTGGATCGTCCCAACCAACTCGTTCGCTTGGGCGATCTACAGCGCGTGCTCATCTCGGATCCCAGGGGGAGTCAGGTCCTGGGACTTGTCCAGGACGGCGCGCTCGCGTCCGAGTTTCAGCTCCATGTCGGCTCAGACAGCGCACCAGAGAACGTGCTGCAGGTGCTCAAGAACGTCGTCGCGCCGTGGACCAAAGTTTACGACGAAGAGCAGTCGACGTCACTATCCCGGTCAGCTTCCATGGCCCGCTAGAACTTGCTTGTATGCTGCTCGATGATCGATCACCTGCGATAAACGAACGTCAGCTTCAACCGAAAATGGTGCAAAACGAATGACATCGAATCCTGGTACAATAGAAAACGCTGTATTCTTGGTTACAGGACTGTCAGTGCAGTACAGCCCGACAATAAGACAAACCTAGGACGAAAAACCAGACGACGACGTAAGCGAGGACGCTCCATTACCAGACGACGTGGAGATCGCTCGGTTGTCCATGCAGCGCAGGATGTCTCGGTAGCGCATCTCGCATTCACTGCGCGTCTGGCCGTGCTCCATGTTCTCCAGATGGTCCTTCACGAGCGCCAGTAGCCCATTCAGGTAGTTCTGCGTCACCTCGGGCGTCTTGGCCTCAAAGAAATAGAGGTACTACAAAAAACCAGCAGACAAAAGCCATCCAGTTTAGAAACAGTAGCAGCCTTGAGTCGATGAGGGAACTCCCCTTCACTCAGCATCACTCACCGATTCCAGGATCTCGATAAACAGCGGTACGACTTGGCTCGACGACGAGCTCGTACACGCATCTGCGATGCGCAGCGACCGCTGGAGACACTCGAGCACGCGCTTGCCATCTTCCAGACACGGATGCTGCGATAAACATAAAGGAATTAGCTTCTGTTCACTTTCACATCAGCAGCAAGCATACAAACACTACTACTACGTACCCAGAACAGATGCGCGCAGTTGAGCACCATCGCCGCCTGCTCGTGCTTCTTCAGCAGCTTGGCGGCGTGCTGCGTGGTCTTCGTCGCGAGCACCTCGTAGTTCGCGCTCGACAGGTTTTTCGTGGCGCGCAGCGACGACACCATGAGCTCCAGCGCCTTCCATTGCTCCTTCGAGTGCGTTATCTGGTCTTCGTACACGATGAACGCCTGCGTGATGAACTCGTATGCGATGGCTTCAAACCCACAGTCGTCCGACACCAACGCGCACTGCAGGAACAGGTTCACGCATGCGACCGACATTTGCTCCAGCTTGGACGCCAGAGCAGTCACCATCTCGTGCACAAACTGCAGCACTTCGCGCGGAAGGGTCTTGTAGTTCTTGTCCTTTTGCCTTTCCAGATCCCGCGCGAGCGCGAGCGACTGGAAGATCAACGGGACCAACGAGAAGCGGATGCGAAACACGCCGCCCTGGCCGAACGCCCTCCGCGCGACCGAGAACATCTGGAACTTGTTGTCCAGGTCATCCTCGCACTTCATCAGGTGAATCACCTTGGCGAGCTTGGCCTGCTCCATCTCAAAGTCCTCTCGCTCCGCGCCTGTGGGCTCGATCGACAGCGGCTGGTCGGTCGGGTCGTCGCGGATCAGCGGCGTAAGCACGTCGGTGACAAACTCCATCTGGTCCACCGAACAGATCTGCTCCTGGCGCTTGAGCAGAATCTGGATAAACTCTAACACGACGACCTTGCGCGTCGTGTTCCATGGCAGAAACTGCAGAAGCCCGCTTACCGAATCCACGTCCATCAACCCGCTCAGACTAAGCTCCTCCATCGCGTTCACTAAAAGATCCTTCAGGTGCTTGTACACCACAGCTTTCTTCTCCGCGTCCTCGCTCCACTGCTGCTCATTCAAAAACACCAAGCAGCATTTCAGCACTTTTCGGAGGAACTCCGTGCGCTGCTGCGAATCAAAACACGTGAGCGTAAACGTGGTGAACCCCGCGAAGAGCGCCATGATAGACGTGAGCGCGTCCAGCGGCTTCGCTGACGTCGGGTTCGATTCTTCCGCGACGGTGGATGTGAGTCTGCTCACACGGCTCATGAGTAGCTGGAAGAGACTCTGCTGCTTCTTCTGCGCAGTCTCCACGTCCGCTCCGTAGATGAGATGCTTCTTGTCCCCCATGGCTTCGTGGTACTTGGTAAGCCGCTCCAGCAGTGCCAACAGGACCAGCGCCACATCGACGCCGTCCGTCAGCTGCCCCATACAAGTGAGCAGCTTCTCAAAGTTCTGCAAATGGTACTCGTCCGGAAACACTTGGATCACGCAGTCCATCAAGTATTGCTGCGCGATCTTGTCCTTGCACGTCACAATGATCTCGAGCACTTTCGGGAGCACTTGCTGCGAGTATACGTTCAGCGTGATCCCTTCCATCTGGCTGAGTCGCACGAGACTCGTCCCCACAAGAATCCGCAGATCCTGACGCTCTTTCTCACGCACCGCCTTGTCTTTCGTAGCGGCAATGCCTGCTTTCTGATTCTGCATGCGGATCCACAGGCGGTTCGTCTCACTGAAGTTCTGCAGCAGAAACGCGATCGCGTCTTCCACAGTGCCACCCTCGCCCTCGTAGTCGCTGCCGACGTCTGGGAGCTTGTCCTTCACGCATATTGAGAGGTAGTTGCGCAGAAAGAGCCCTCGAAGCGGGTACTGCACGCCCTTCGTCATCTCCACGAGATCGGTCAGCACCTCTCGCGCTGGCGCTTCCTTCGACTTGATGTAGACCGAGCCAACCGTCACCAGCAGATATCTACAGCAGCAGGAAGATTCATGTGAGTATAAAAGCAGCTGTAGCAATATAAAGCTCTGTCGCGACTCAAACTCACAGTCGAGGCAGCACGTTCCCGCTACTCTGCACGCGCTCGTACAGCGAGCGGATCGAGGTACCAGATTTGTGCAGATCTTCGACGTAGCTCTCCAAGTGGCGCAACTCGTCCAGTACTTGCATATCTACACGTGCATGGAGACAAAGCGTTCAGTGATGTATCGGTTCTTACTGAGAAAGTACTAGCTCCATCACAGAGGAAATGCACGCAAACGTACAGAGCTGGTAATAGTTCTTGGGCGAGAGCAGACTCGTGCGCAGCTCGCGCAGCAGCTCGGCCGCGTGCTTGAGCACGCCATTGAGCTCGCCCGTGTCCATGGAGCGCTTCATGCGGAACGCCTGGTCGCGCGTGTTGCGCAGCGCCTCCTTGAGCAGATCTTCCTGGCCCTGCGCGTCGAGCACAAACGTCTTGGTCGAGTCCATCGCGTCGCGTCACACACTGACCACTGAAAACAGAGGCACAGAGAGAGAGAGAGAGAGAGAGAGAAGCGCATGTGTTAAGCATGTAGTCATCGCCATACACGCTGCCCAGCAGCCACGCGCGTGACGCCACCAGCCAACCCAACCCACCTGTTCGAGCTGCTTGTCGTCTTTGTTTCGAGAGAAGAAGAGAACTTCAAGGGCGGGATGCGGCGCGAACATGGAAAGTTCAGTGATTAGTGTGATGCCACGTTAAAGCGAAATAGTGTTCCTAAAATAACGTTGGACACATCATGCGGGGTGCTCGGCTGGACAGAACAAAACACTCACATTTCCAGATTGACTCCGTTTCCAACAGAGTCTGTCGGAAGAGGGGAGGTCGGTCGCCTCTGCTGTCTGTCTGCACAAGGTGGTGATGTGTGTCCAGACCCTCTCCGTTCCCAAGTCCAGTAGCCGCCAGTTCCAATGCTCAGCGGAATCCTTCTTGTTGGGAGCTTCACGCGTCATGAAACAAGGACTACAGTAGTAAAACTCCACTGTACCTCGCTCGCCGACTCTTGCCTGCATCTCTTTCTCCATTCGTGTAGCACATACGCCAGTCACCAGCGAGGAGCTATGATACTGAAACTACAATAGTGCACTCGGCGGGCGATGACGTCAGTAAACTGTTGGAGCGGCTCAGCAGCAGCAGCAAGTGCAGGTCAGTTTGTCCATGCGCCGGACTCTGATTTCAGATGGCTGCACACGCAGCACTGTGTGGATCTTGCATTCTTGATATTGCCACGAAAGCTTGCTCGTACTGGTTTTCGCTTATTAGCCTACCAGAGTGTATCTCCCATGCAAATCTTGGGTTCTTGACGCTCTTGTCTTGTACGGACCAGCGGACGGTGCACATTGCGGCGCAGTTGGCGCCAGAGAATCAGGCCAGAAAGCGCCTGGGCTTCCTGCCAGTGGAAAGAATCGAGCGGGCCTCTTTTAATGCATAAGTGTGTGTTTGCGTCACTTTGATCATTTTAGAAGGCATTGCTTCAATATCCTCACTATTCTAAACATATGTATCAAGGGCTGAGCAAAGACAAAGAGAGCAAGTATCGCGTGTCTTGAGCCGAGGGAGACGGACAGAGTGTTGGTCACGGCGGTAAACTCTTTTGCATACAAAACCCCAAAAACCGTTGGCGCCACACTTTCTGCATGCGCGTCACAATCGAAATCAACGCGCAGGACGCAAGCAGCAGAAGCAGAAGATTGGAAGCCATGGCCGTCGTCACCCCCGCGCAGCTCGAAGACAAGATCAAGCAGGTGCGTCTGTCTGTCCATGCCGCGCCACGCATGCTCACGCTCTCTTTCTATAGGTGTACTCGTGCTTGTGCTAGGAGTGACACGACCATCTGTGTTGACTGTGACATCGTTCTGTTGGCGTGCATGTACTGATGATCTAGGAACTCGGAGCGATCCACGTCGAGGCAGAAGATCTCTCGGACGGCTGCGGCAGCAAGTTCAGTCTCATCGTCGTGCACGACGGCTTTGAAGGTGCGTGGCACTTGGCTTGCGCGCGTGCATGTATGTGTGTATGTGTGTGTGGACTCACTCATGTGGGTATATTTGTGTGGCATGTGTGAGCAGGTCAGTCGCTGCTGGAACGCCAGCGCCGCGTGAACGACGTGCTGAAAGTGGAGATGACGCGCATCCACGCGCTGCAGATGAAGACCTGGACGCGCGCGCAGTACGAGCAGAAGACACAGAAGACGCTCCCCGCGGCGAGTCAGTCCGCTGGCGAGAATTAAGAGCGATTTGCATCCACAGAGGCAATACAAGCGAGCAAGAACATGGCTGGACCCAACGGACAAGAGAGAAAAGAGAAAACGCGACAGAAACAAGAGAGGAGAGTAATAATGTGAGCTAATGGGTTGGATCTGCCAGCGTTATCTGTTCTGTGGCAGTCCCTTCCCACTCGGTGCTGTATTTGTTGCTGATAATGATGACGAACAGGCTTGAGGCAAGCGAACCTCGCGCTAGGAGGGAGAGCTGGGCCAAATGGCCGTGAGCAGACTTGTGCGTTCGAGGGCCATTAGCGCAATGACTAAGGACGCCAAGGATGGCATTTTGGACGTTGGCACACGGACCGTGCGCAGCCGCTGGTCGCCCTTGAGCTTCGCGTTCGCGTTCCCCAGCGCGCCGTCATTTTGGCTCGTTGCAGCTGCTATTGGCTCCGTATTGCGGAGCTGTGTTACCTGCGACTATCATCGGCATAGTGTCCGTACACGGTATGTGGCGTTGAGCTAGCTGGGCTCACGTTGACCATCAGGAAACTGGACGAAGATCAATCTTCAGATTTCAGATTGCGAAAGCGGATTTGCGCGGGAGCATTGCCCTACATCGCTATTCCTGAAGCGCGCGTCAAGCCCTATTTGAGGTACTGTCGTTAATGTAGGATCAAAAGATGGAATCCTGTTTTAGTGCTTCTAAATTATTAATGTAGGTTCACGTATCCAGATTTGTCCTTTTTTAGTGAGGCAGTGTTGAAGCAAAGCGAATAGAGAGAAAAAGTGAAGAAAGCCTTGGCTTCTTCTGCCACTTCCGTGTTCCCCTTCAAGCGCACAAGCAGCAACATCATACCAGAAGCAACAGAGTGATGGCGACAGCGTCTGCGAGCGGCGAGTACGAGACGCTGCGCTTCCAGCCCTGGAACAGCGCGCCAGACGTCACGTTCTGGCAGAAGCTCGCCTCGCTCAAGCTCAACACGTTCCAGCTTAGCGACCAGGCGCAGGTTCGTACTGATGCTTTTTCTGCGTGCGGGCGTGTGTGTGCATGGGTTGAAGATGCAACGCGCCTTTTTTCGATTGTGGACTGACGTGGCGTGCTGTTTGTTTTGTACTTGTGTGTGCATGGCAGGAGCTCACGGGGTATTTCACGCCCGGACGCGCGGTGAACGTGCCGTCTCGCTTCACGGTAGACGACAGCTCTTTCCCGGTCATCGACGGACAGGAGAACGTGAGGTGAGCGCCTGCTCGTCACTAACGCACAAACAGCAGGACAGAAAGATCGCTGTTGGTTGCTAGATGACCTAACGATTTTCTGGCGTGTGCCTATATGCTCTTGCCTCGATATAGCGCCGTCGACCGAGCGCGATACGAATGGAAAGCGCCGGGAACGTTGATCAACACCAACACGCTTGAGGTGCGTACCACGAAGAACGTTGATGTGCTCACGCAGAATTCGTTTTCTAACACATTGATGTGTGTGTTTGAAAACAGGACTTTAAAAACCTCGATAAAGCTGCGGTCTTGCAGCACGCGGGGGAGAAGATCCTGGAATTGGTTCTGGATGCTGCTGCTGCTGGCACTGTGGACCAGTTGAACTCGTTTGTGCTGGTGACGTTTGCTGATCTGAAGAAGCACTCGTTTTTGTACTGGTTTGGTTTCCCAGCTCTCACGCCGGCGTCGCCGTTCAAGAGCAAAGCCCCAGCTCCTGTATCAACTGCTCTCTCTCCAGTCGAGCAGGCTCAAGCGCTTCGTGGTTTGCTAGAGCTTCGCAAGAAAAGCACAGGACAAGCTGCAGGTTTCTCCGCGTTTTTCGTCGTGGAGCGCCTTCGTGAACCAGACTCGTCAGGGAATACCGTGCGTGTGGTGTCTCTGCAGTCTTGGAAGTCACACGCTGTGGCGGATCCTGAGGTTGGTGAGACGATTTTTGGGTTTGTTGACCCGTGTCCGTTGAAAGCGAATCCGGGATGGCCGCTGCGCAACTACCTCGCGCTCCTCACCTCTCTACCTCTGAGCAAAGTCCCACGAGGACAGCCTCTCAAGGTTGTCTCTTTCCGCGAGCATTTGCACCACTTCAACGAGGCTCCGGATGAGTTCGAGTGGGGCAACTCGCTGGTTTTCGAAGTGCAGCATGACGAGCCGTTTTTATCGAGCGGTCAGTCCAAGAAGGAGGTGCGCGTGATGGGATGGGAGGCGAACGCTCGTGGAAAGCTTGGTCCTCGCATCATGGAACTCGGCGGGATCCTCGATCCGATTCGACTCGCTGAAACTTCGGTCGACTTGAATCTCAAGCTGATGCGTTGGAGACAACTGCCGTCGCTGGACCTGGAAAAGATCGCCCAGACGAAATGTCTCCTTCTTGGCGCTGGAACGCTTGGTTGCTACACTGCTCGAAGTTTGCTGTCGTGGGGATTTCGACACATCACATTTGTCGACAACTCAACAGTGAGCCATTCGAATCCAGTCCGCCAGCCGCTTTTCGAGTTTCAGGACTGCGGGAAACCGAAGGGCGAATGCGCTGCGAATGCGATGAAGCGCATCTTTCCACTAGTGGACTCGAAATCGGTGCACTTGACTATCCCAATGGCTGGCCACGCTCTCAGCAATACTCAGCTCATCGAAGAAGCGAAGCGAAGTCTTGACACTCTCGAGAAGCTCATCGACGAGCATGACGTTATCTTCATGGGGACGGATTCGCGCGAGAGCAGATGGCTTCCAACTGTGATAGCTGCGTCGAAGAAGAAGCTGCTCTTGAATGCGGCGCTCGGGTTTGACAGCTATCTGGTGATGCGACACGGAGTTCATGGCACCGAGAAGAAATCGGCTCTTGGATGCTATTTCTGCAATGACATCGTGAGCCCTCGAGACTCACTAAAAGACCGCACGCTGGACCAGATGTGCACGGTCACACGCCCTGGACTTGCTCCCATCGCGTCTGCGACCGCGGTTGAGTTGCTGGTTGCTGTGCTTCACTCACCAGACGGAAAGTATGCAAGCGCTGAGAAATCTGCTGATGGATCGGCTCCCATGGGGTTCATCCCGCACCAGCTTCGCGGATTCTTGAATGCGTTCAACTCGATGGTGATCACAGGCGAGTCGTTCGATAAGTGTATTGCATGCAGCGCCAAGGTGTTGGACGCCTACGAGTCCAACGCGTTTCAGCTTTTGGAGAATGCGTGCAACTCGAGCGCGTATCTTGAAGATCTCACGGGTCTGAGCCAGCTCACGGAGGAAGTCGACGCGATGTCGTTCGAGCTCGACGATAGTGACGACGATAGTGAGCTCATCTAAGACTGCTGATGGTGACGATGCTTGTGCTGTGCATACATACATCACCAACGGGAGTAAATGGCTGACTGTAATTCATTCACTGGTGGACATTCGCGAAAAGTCTTGATATTCTAGCATTTGCCATTTGCAGTGAGTTGTGCCGAAGAGGCAGTAATTCCTAGCAGTTTTTGACTGCGACCTTTCAAGCTTATCCTCACAAGTTGACCAAGCAGATCCGACGACATCAAGCAGTATTTGAATATTGTGCGAAACGTTGCCACCAAGAACACATGAGCGCTGCTGCAAAGCTCTTCGTTTGCTTGTTTTTGTGGTGTGTTGTGTTGTCTGCAGCAGCGAGTCTGACGCCAGAGGAAGCCCAGGCATGACGGGACGCGAGTGACGAGTTTGACTGGCAGCAGAGCGAAGCGAACGCGCAGGTCAAGATCATCGGAAGAGGAGTCGAAGACGTTGACGGGAACCTCTACTTCGTTGGCTTCAAGACGTACGTCACGGACACCAACTCGGTCAGCAATCAGAACCTATTTATTGCGCGGCTGAACGCCGACGACACGCTCGCGTAGACAGGAGAGGTGCGTTCGCTGTGCTTTGACAGCTCCTTTCTAAATGAAAGCTATGGCGCTCATTTGTGTTTGCCATTTGCGGAGTACAGTTTGGACCAGATCTGCATCGCGCTGCTAGCGTCCCTCGTAACGGTGCTGGCGAGTGCCAGCGTGTTGTTCCTGCAGCAGGGCAAGAAACCTTCCTGAAAGCAAAGCTGGATCACGAAGTTCGCACGCGCGGGACTGCTCTTGCTCTCCTTTCGCTGAGCACACTGTTCATCGCCATCGACCTCATCGCGCGCTGGGCGATCTTCAGCTCGAGCCTGTTGCAGCTGCTCTTGGCGTTCTCGACCAGAATCGCGCTGCTCGTGTACGCGCTTTTCGGTATTGGCTTGAACTTTTACTCACTCTACGCGGCGATGAACAGCGTCGTGCACCAGATCTTCTTCCAGTCCGTAGGAAGAGGTATCTTCGCGCTCTCGCTATGGGTGTGTGTGTGGGACCGACGGGCTACCTCTCGCGTTTCTCTGGCGAGAAGGACTGGCAAGACCAGCTGAATTCCTTCCTGGATCGCCAGCGGAATACGCTCATGCCTCACACGCAGCACCTGATCTCGCTCGACTACCAGTGCTGTGGGTTCAACGACTCTGTGGTTATGAAAGGCAAAGGTATCGTGTTTGACCGGCCGGCGATCGGGTTCACGTGTCCGCTCTCGAGCGTGCGAGGCTGTCAGCACGTGCTCACGGCGCAGATCAGCTCGTCCTTCGGGTGGCTCTTTGTGTATTTATTGTGCCTTGCTGTGGCTGAGACTTTGTTGTGGCGGTTGGGGAGTGCTTCTGCTCAAGCAGCTCAAGCGCACCAAGCAGGAAGAGTGGTTCGCGGTCGAGAGCCACGTCCGCTACGCCGTGGGCAAATACAGGAGCGAAGCACGGAGGCACCACCTGGCGCTCTCGCTGTTTTACTACTACGACCCAAAGTTCACGCGCGGATAGCGTCTGTACTCCATCCTGTGCGCAGTGCCGACGACGCTGGCGATCTACACGGGCTACTTTGCCACAAAGGGTTGTCATCAGAAATCGCTCAAGACCTGCGAGCAGTCAGACGTGTGGGTCGTGCTGGGCATGGGGGGTCGTCTACGGCGGGCTCACTGGTTACGCCGCGCAGTGCGGCTGTCGGTTCCTCTTTTAGCTCGTCCGCCACCGTTGTGATGATGAGACCTTCGAGATCGCTAACGTGAGACAGCGGAAGGAGAAAGTGCTGCTCTTCCGAAGCCTCTTCCAGCGACGCCGCCCCAAGCACAGCGCTAGTATCGGAGCTGGTTCCTCACCTTCAAGGACAGATCTTCACCCTCAGAGCGACAAGGTGGGCGTCTCGAGCAGCATCGTGGGGGGGGGGGGGGGGGGG